>JAWQEG010000065.1:1847500-1896838 GCA_033782935.1 Petrolisthes cinctipes | reverse complement strand
GATGTAGTCGGAAAACTAGAGATAAATGAGTCCTTCAAATATTGCCACGAAACACCCCCTATAATAGCATGAGCTTGTTTCGTGGTATAGTCAGGAGGAATCAGAAAGAGAGAGAGAGAGAGAGAGAGAGAGAGAGAGAGAGAGAGAGAGAGAGAGAGAGAGAGAGAGAGAGAGAGAGAGAGAGAGAGAGAGAGAGAGAGAGAGAGAGAGAGAGAGAGAGAGAGAGAGAGAGAGAGAAACACTATTATTTATGACTCAAACAAAATATCTAAATCGAGGCACTGTGATGTTTACTAAGCTCTAAATAATTGATAACCAGGGAATATTACTGTTCCCAGTTAAACTAAAAACAAATCAAAGCTAAGCTATATTAATTAAGTGTAAAACAATATTAATACGCAGGGAATCATGGAATGTGTGATCATATAGTCAAACAATTCCAAACATCACATTACATTCCAACGACTCGATACAGTGTGATTATTTAGATGAAGGTGAACAGGTATATAGTACAGGTGTTGTTGTTGTTGTTGTTGGTGGTGGTGGTGGTTGTAATTCTGAAGCAAAAACTGATTAAGGTGGACAGGTATATAGTCCAGGTGTTGTTGATGTTGTTGTTGTTGTTGATGGTGTTGGTGGTGGTGGTAATTCTGAAGCAAAAACTGATACTTCCATACAACTAGGTGAGGACAAACAAGCGAAAAATTTAATGGACCCTGTGATGTAGTCAGTAAATTGGAGGTAAATTTACTTCATCAAATGTTGCCACGAAACACACACACCTATATGGAAGGAGCTTGTGTCGTGGCATAGTCAAGAAGAATCAGAAGCCTCCAATTTTCATATACGATCACAGGGTCCTTAATGCAAAACTAGAGCTGTTGTTGGTTTCAGTAATTATTGGTTGGTAAGACACACAAAAATGGCTCAGTTTCATTCAAGTGAGTCAGGATTAATATTGCGATCGTAATTGTACAGTTGCGGACACATACAACAGACACAGACCTAACTGGCCCCTCAAAAAGCATAAGGTATAGGACTGGCCTCTTCAAACCAACCACATTTTGTCCTTCCCTTTATTATACTCGATGAAAGGCCACAGCTGTCATCATTGGGTCTGTTACACGTGTCTACAACTGTACCTGTGATTGTTAATGATTGTGAAACTCTCAAGTCACAATGGGATGATAGATATAAACAAAAATTGCCACACTCTCTGTCCCAAGGTTCCTTCTCTCAGTGTCAGTGGTGGCGTAGCTGGCTCTGGTTATGTATGGCCCTACCTCGTCCCCTCACTCACCCACTGCCCCAGTAATACGCCCAGAACTGACCTTGTGTATGGTGTGTGTGTGTGTGTGTGTGTGTGTGTGAGGGGGGGGGGGAAATGTATGTGTGTGTGTGTGTGTGTGTGTGTGTGTGTGTGTGTGAAATGTGTGTGTGTGAAATGTGTGTGTATGTGTGTGTGTGTGTGTGTGTGTGTGTGTGTGTGTGTGTGTGTGTGTGTGTGTGTGTGTGTGTGTGTGTAGAACTATGCAACACAACACCACACAACAAGGAGGGACACCACACCCCTTACCCTTACTTCTTTCATTGCCTATTCTTGCACCAAGGTTTATCATCAACAACATGTACTGAAGGCGGATGTTATCACCTCTATCAGCTGATAAATACAGAGTTTATCGGGACTTGGTGAACGTCAGACTCAGCGTATGGTACAGATACCCACCTCCACCACGAGACCGGTGTGTTCTGACTTTCCTCCTTCCTGCCCTTCCCTGCATTTTCCTTCCCTGCCCTGCCTTGTCCTCCCCTGCCCTACTTTGTCCTGTCCTCCCCTGCCCTACTTTGTCCTGTCCTCCCCTGTCTTGCCTTGTCCTTCCCTGCCCTACTTTGTCCTGTCCTTCCCTGCCCTGCCTTGTCCTCATTCCTCCTGACCTACAGTACACCTATCACTGCCAAGGGCCTCCCAAATACCTGTCCCTGCTGCGTCTTCGTCTGACCTTCAGTACCTCACTCGCTAAGGCAAGTCTTTTGGTAATTGTGTCTGCAGTAATCGCCTCTTGGGAAAATAATCACTGGTGGATAAATTGTAGAGCTACAAAATTGTACTACTAAATAAATTCCCCACGCGTCCACCGAGGTAATCTGTCCAACATCAAGTGAATGAAAGTGAGCTGTGTGAGTAAATCTTATAAACCAGTATTACAGGCAATAAATCTACACTCAGGGACAAAGCAGGAGTTACAGTTCAGGCACGATCAAAATTCCTGTCAAGGTGAATTACAGGGAATCGTCTGAGTGAATCTTATGAACCAGTATTACAGGGACAGTCACAATACAAAGTCGTGCATCAGGTAAATGAAAGGAAATCATCTGAGTGAAGCTTATGACCCAAATAACAGGGATTACAAATAAAGTGAGAAGTTTGTAAAATCAATGTAACTCAAAGGAGGTGAGGTGGGTAATGGAAGGTGTAATGTGTGTAGTAAAAAGTGACGTGTGAGGTGTATATAGTGTGTAGAGTGTGTGGCCAAAAGTGAGGTGTGAGGTACAAAGATGTGTTGAGTATATGGCAAGTGTGTTGTAAGATGTGTAGAGTGTGTGCCAAGTGAGATATGAGGTACAAAGATGTGTTGAGTGTTTGGCAAGTGTGGTGTAAGATGTGTAGAGTGTGTGCCATGTAAGGTGTGTATTTTACGTGTTCGGTGGTTAGAGTGTGTGGCAAGTGAGTATAGTGAGGTGTAGAATGTGTGTAGAGTGTATGAGATGTGTAGAATAAGTGCCACGTGAGGTAAGGTGTGTTAATTCACGTGTTGTGTGGTTTGTGTGTGTGGCAAGGGAAGTGTAAGATGAGATATCGTAATGTGTTTGTACTGTAACTCTGTCTGACACAACGAAACTGTAGCCTGGTGGGGTGTCACAGCCTGGCACTGTGACGTCACTCTACCAACCAACCAACCAACGTCACCAATTCATGCATGCAATCTCTATCTATTCTCCCCTAAGCTAACCAACCCTTGCCTCTTATCAATCAATAACACTACCAAACTAAACCAATACAGCAACAATCATTTCCATCATCCAAACTAATTGATGTGACGAACTTAACAAGACTAAAAAGATTTAAAACTAATGACTACCTGAAGACTGCTCAAACCATTATGAAACACTGACCAATGACTGTGAAAATGTATTGATCAACTGTGACTTTGTTTACAGGCTGGCGGGGTACTAGTGGTGGTTGTTGGTGGTGGTGGTGGTAGTGGTCGCACTGGACTGATACCCCTTATCTTTGGCTGCCAGTTCGGTCTGTCCCTGATGTGCCCGACTAGTCAGTTGTGTGGCAGCCCAGCAAATCACCCACCCGTCCGCCCCTCCTGCCCCTCTCTGCCCGCGTCTCACACAGAGGGACTTGAGTACTCACTGAGGCTCCTCCTGCTGGACTGTTTGGTGGACTAATTTAAGTGGTTATATTGCGTGAATTTGCTACAGAAATATACTGCATATATATCATTATAACGTGTTGAAAATCAAAACAGACTTTGTAAGTCAAATGCAGTATAAGTGGAGGGAAAAAACTGTGAGCCTTGTTAATGATACTCTGAAGTGAAAAGAGACCGAAGGTGAAACTGACGGAGAGGCTGAGGGTGACAACGGCGTCTGGTGACAAGTGTAGGGAACGGTAGAGAGGGTGATGGCTGACACCCTGACTTCCCGGTGACCTTTGACCTAACCACATCCAAGGTTAAGGATGACGTGTATATGTGAGCAGACGTGGAGGGCCTTGTGTGCCCTGAAGGAGGCCATCACAAGCCCCTGCACCTCTACAGGCGATGATCAGCCTTTTGCACACTCCTCAAACAACTCCAACATCTCCACCACTTCGTCAAACTTCCCCCTCGATGAGAGAGTGATCGAGGCCGACCTTGGGCTGAGTAACACTGGCTTTGAGGGCGACTCCTTCACCACAGCTTTGGAGAAACCACGAGACTCTTGGCGTCCCGTCCTTCGATTCCATGACCCCACCGCCACCAACAACGTCACCACCACCGTCGACCCACACACAGACAGCGGCCATTGGACTAACCAGAGCGGCTTCACTGAGATAGACTTGGGTGATGGGCCACAAGGGGACGTTGTGGACGGAAGTATACCCATCCCAAACAACATTCGACACACAGACTCCCGCAGCACCACCAGGGAGTCTGGGTACGGTCGCTCCCTCCACGATAGCAATGGGTCCTCCTCACCTGAACCCTCCGTCGCCGTCGCCTTCAACGCCCCCACCAACCCTGGAGTGAGTACCAACAACAACAACAACAACAACCACAACAACTCTCCCATCGTAACCTTCACCAGTACAGGGCCGGCGATGGCTTGAGTTACCTGTTATATACCATCTTCCTTACCTATACACCTGTCAGTTACCTTACACCTGTCTCACAACTACACCTGTCTCACCACTACACCTGCCACACTACACTTCCTACATTAAACTTGTCTCAACACTACACCTGTCTCACTACATCTGCCTCACCACTAAACCTGTCTCACCATTACACCTGTCTCACTACACCTGCCTCACCACTACACCTGTCTCACTACACCTGCCTCACCACTACACCTGTCTCACTACACCTGTCTCACCACTACACCTGTCTCACCATTACACCTGTCTCACTACACCTGTCTCACCACTACACCTGTCTTACTACACCTGTCTCACCACTACACCTGCCTCACCACTACACCTGTCTCACTACACCTGTCTCACCACTACACCTGTCTTACTACACCTGTCTCACCACTACACCTGTCTTACTACACCTGTCTCACCACTACACCTGTCTCACTACACCTGTCTCACCACTACACCTGTCTCACTACACCTGCCTCACCACTACACCTGTCTCACTACACCTGTCTCACCACTACACCTGTCTCACTACACCTGCCTCACCACTACACCTGTCTCACTACACCTGCCTCACAACTACACCTGTCTTACTACACCTGCCTCACCACTACACCTGTCTTACTACACCTGCCTCACAACTACACCTGTCTTACTACACCTGCCTCACAACTACACCTGTCTTACTACACCTGCCTCACCACTACACCTTTCATAATACACAAAACAAAGCTGTGAATGAATCAATAACCCTCCAATTTTCCTACATGATTTTACCTACTTTTTAGGGTGTGCAATATTAAGTGTCCAAGTATTTTGTCTGTCAGTAATATTGTAAGTACAGTATTCGTACAATATATAGTGCAATTTTAGGGGGTATTATAGAGCTGTAATTTTAGATGCATTTGAATCATCCAAAGTAGTCCAAACAACAACTTAGCCTCGATTTTGTTGACTTGTACTTTTGATTAGCATTACTTTGAAGGAATCCCTGATCTGTTGACGGCCACGGAGTTATTAAATAATATTAATGTACATACACAACCACCCAGTTTGTGTAGGCATGATTGATAGTCTATGGAGGCCTTAAGATTCACTCTATTGGGTCAGTCACATTTACCTAATGAAGGACTTTTGCTCATGGCTGTACAGTAGGCCTATCACTGGTGGTACAAAATATTCTGTGACGTGGAAAATGTGACTGACTGCTTAGGCCTATAGTCAAAGGTGGCATGCCGTCATCATATCAGTGACCTTGGGTAATGGAGTGACGCGTGCTGCTGCTGCTGCTGCCGCTATTGTTGTTGTTGTTGTTGTTGTATTACGAAATACTGAAAATAGGGGCCAAGTTCAAGGGCAAGCGAGTAGGGAAGTACAATTATTGCCGACACGTGAAACGGGGCCACTATTTGAGCATAGGGAAAAGGTGGCGTCATAAAACACAACATCTCACACAATACAACTCTAAAATGTAAATATTGAAAGAATTACCGTTATTGTGTACGGTTTTTCTACCTTAATTACCCACTTATTTAGACCATTCTAAGACTATTTTCTTCTATGGCATTTCCTCCACAAATGCCCCATTTCCAAGATATTCAAATGGGGCATTTTGAAATTAGCCTGACCTTACCTAACCTAACCTAGACCACAGCAGACTACCGGGACATAACCTGGGCAAACTACAGGGACTTAACCTGGGCAAACTACCGGGACATAACCTGGGCAAACTACCGGGAAATAACCGTGGTAAAGTATAGGAAATGACCGGGGCAAAATACTGGGACCTAGCCGGATCTGGCAACACTGCTACAAAACAGTAATTCTTTCAATAAATACCCTCTTAAATATATGCTCGTTGAAGGGCCACCCCCGACCCACCCCGCTTTTCAGGTGTGTCTGTTTCATAAATATGTCCACAACTGTACATTCACAACCAAAAGCCCTCCACCGGGTGAATAGAAAGTGAGCCATGGGAGTGAATCTGATGAACCACAATTACAAACACAAACAGAAGAGAAGAAGTTTTAGGGCTTTTTATGCCTATCGACTCATGGTGTTGGTCATTAAGGCAGTCATAACTTACACCAGAGATATAGAATTAAATTTTAAGTATATTTTGTTGTATATATGAAGTATGCTGTATGTGATCTCAGTACAGTACACTGGATATTGATGAAAAGGGTAGTAACTTATTGACAAAGTTACAAAAAAGACTTTCACAATATTTTTGGGGGAAGTTGATTCAATGTTCATTCACCCTTGGTCGGGGTTTGTGGTCTCGGAAAGCTCTTGTTAATTAAATCATAATTATGTAAGCGTGATAAAACCGGACAGCTAAACTACAGTGGTATGGTTTTCCTAGAACGTTTTGCACAAGTTGATAGATAAGGAGTACGAGGAAAAGGGGAGTGTGTGTGTGTGTGTGTGTGTGTGTGTGTGAGGGGAGGGGTTGGTGAGGGTGAATGAAGCAACCACACACGACTTCATTCATCATACCAAACACCATTACCACCAAACGAGAGAGAGAGAGAGAGAGAGAGAGAGAGAGAATAACTTAACACCCATCTTTCCTCTCGACCATCATCACCACAACAACATTATTACATCACACCAACCACTATCACCACCACCAAGACACACTACTACTACTATTACTACTACTACTACTACTACTACTACTACTAACACTACCCAATACAACACACCATATTCAACAACACTATCATCACCACCACACAACCAGAGCATCGTTCGGAAACTCCCCAATAAACATACATTAATATCTATACAAATTCGATAAAGAAACTATGATGTAGATAAAAAAAAAAAAAAAAATAAAAAAAAAATAAAAAAAAAAAGTAATAATAATAATAATAATAATAATAATAATAATAGTAATAGTAATAATAATAATAATAGTAATAGTAATAATAATAATAATAATAATAATAATAATAATAATAATAATAATAATAATAATAATAATAGTAATAATAATAATAATAATAATAATAATAATAATAGTAATAAAAATAATAATAATAAAAATAACAATAATAATAATAGTAATAATAATAATAATAATAATGACAAGAAAGGAATCTAATCAACAAAGTAAGGACTGTGCTGTAATTTCCTTCATGTCTCTTCCACTACGTTGCATATTTATCCACAAGGAAAATTAAGGGGATAATATATTTTTGGTACATTAGAGTGTCTTGATTCCTCCAAAGTATGTCAGGAAACAGGATCAAATGAACAAAAATAATGGCGTCCTGTTGCTTGGAATATTATGGAGGAATCAATTACTCTAAATTCACCAACACTGTACTACTATTTCATTAAAATGCCTAATATCAATCACTGCTTACCTAACCTCCATCAATCATTATATTTAATTAACTGATAATCCACCTGCACAGTAGTCACGTGTCAGTCTTAAATAATCACCTCACAGCTTATCACATAATTATGAAATGATATAAGATGTCCTCAGTAGGTGATAGAGGTGGTATATGTATTGGTATATGTATTGGTATGTGTATTGGTAAGTGCATATTTGTGTGAGTCTATGTACTGTACAGCCACAATCAAATAACCACCGACACTTTCCTTCCATCGTGCAAATAAATCTGTATCATACCAAAATATAATCATACAAGAACACTTTATGTCAACTCAACCCCCTCAATTATTATTATTATGAGGTGCTGCAAAATCATACACGTGTTGTTCTTTATTACCAAGATAATTATTTACTACGATGGAAGGAAAGTGTCGGTGGATATTTGATTGTGGATGTACCATGCAAATTTCCCGACAACAGTGGATCTCCTTAAGGGGAATTGAAAGGTCTCTAATATTAACTGGGGATCTGTATTGAGGCATAGTTTGGAGGAATCAAAGACCCGCTAATACACCAACAAAAGAATCTCCCCTCATGTGATTCTACGAGTGATTTAATGAAGAGGCAAAGGTGTTGACGAATGTTTACGACCATCTGCATTATTGTTGTTGTTGCTGTTGTTGATGTTGTTGATGTTGTTGTTGTTGTTGTTGGAGGACAGAACGACGGTACGACATTTGTTTTTTACGGTACATATATCAACAGAACAGGTACAGGTGAAACACACACACACACACACAAGTTTACAGACACATCCCCCACACACACATACCCCTCCCACACACACATATACCCCCCCCCACACACACACACATATCCCCCCCCCCACACACACACATATCCCCCCCCCCACACACACACATATCCCCCCACACACACATCCACCCCTACACACATACATATCACCCCCACACACACACCCACCCCCCACACACACATATCCCCCCCACACACACATATCCCCCCCCCACACACACACATATCCCCCCCCACACACACACATATCCCCCCCCACACACACACATATCCCCCCCCACACACACACATATCCACCCACACACATATCCCCCCACACACACACATATCCACCCACACACAAATCCACCCACACACACACATATCCCCCCCACACACACATACCCCCCACCCACACACACATATCTCCCCCCCCCCACACACATATCTCCCCCCCCCCCCCACACACACACATATCGCCCCCAACACACACATACACATATCACACACACCCCAAACACACACACACATATCACACACACCCCAAACACACATACACATTTCTCCCCACCCCCCCATCCCACACACACACACACACACACACACACACACTCACAGGAACCCACTACCATAACACATTTGGAAATCATATAAACTGTTTTTCTAGGTACATTTGCATTTGTATGTACCTGTTCGACGAGGTTTCAATTGAATTACTATAAAACATTTGCATTTACATTTGAATGGCCGATACTGCACTTTTAAATCCTAGTTAGCCATCATTATTATCATTATTATTATTATTATTATTATTATTATTATTATAACTAACATCACCTTCACCATCATAACTACAATAACAATCACCACCACTACCATCATAATCATAACTAAAATAACAATCACTACCACCACCACCTGTTACTCTCCACTTTCCCTCTCTTTCCCTTCTCTCTCCTTCAACTCTTCCTCATTTTCCCTCTTTCTATTTCAAGTCTCCTCTCTCATTCACTCACTTTACCTTCCTCACTTTTCCTCTACTCTCTCTCTCTCTCTCTCTCTCTCTCTCTCTCTCTCTCTCTCTCTCTCTCTCTCTCTCTCTCTCACCCGTCCCCTTTCCACCCTGGGTAGGCAAAGATAACTTATCACAGAATGTTTTATAATTTTCCCTGTAGGGTTTGGCATCACGACTCAGATGCCAAGAGTCACAATAACTACCATCATCGTTACCTAACCTTGAGAACGTGAACCTGAAATTCTATGTATGCTTAATGGGCTAGAGTACAGTGTTGGTAAATCTGGAGCAACTGAATCCTGCAAACTATTCCAAGCAACTGAGCACTATTATTTCTGCTCTTCTGGTCCTGTTTCCTAACATACTTTGGAGGAATCAAGGCACTCCAATGTACCAAAAAAAGAATTACCACCTTAATGGGGTAGAGTACAGTGTTGGTAAATTTGGACTAACTGCTTCCTCCCCAAACTATATATTCCAAACCATCCTGTTTCCTGGCAATACTTTGGAGGATTTAAAGGCTATCTAATGTACAAAACAAAAAGTGAGTTACTCCCTTAAGGAACAACACTGTAAGAGGAGGAAGGAGCCTTTATGGACGATGTTTCTTGGCTACTGCTTCTTCACGTCAAAGTAGAAGATTTATTGTATTGTATTGACTTAAGGGGGAAGTTTTGTGTTGGTAAATCTGGAGCAACTGAATCCTCCAAGCTATTCCAAGCAACAGAACACCATTATTTTCGCTCTTCTGGTCCTGTTTCCTAGCATACTTTGGAGGAATCAAGGCACTAAAATGTAACAAAAAAGAATTACCACCTTAACTCCAGGCTATGCTATGTAACTGAGAGCCGCTCGCTACAATTCCCTTTATAAAACTAACGACTCACATCAACAAGAGACAGTGATTCTACAGGTATTTATATGGAAGCATGAAGGGATCCGATACACCTTCGTTTTCACCTCACTCACTCATGCACGTACAGCCACAATCAAATATCCACCGACACTTTCCTTCCATCTTAGTAAATATCTTGGTAATAAAGAACAACACGTGTATGATTTTGTTTGCAGCACCTCATAATAATAATTGAGAGGGTTGAGTTGACGTTAAGTGTTGTATGATTCTATTTTGATATGATACTGATGATTTATTTGCACGATGGAAGTTAAGTGTCGGTGGATATTTGATTGTGGCTGTACAGTCGGCCTCAGGAATTAGTACACAGAGCATTGGTTACAAAGGGTTTTTATTCAGCACATACACGGTAGGGATTTGTTCTGCTGGCTGATTCAAGTATTAGCCAAATAACATTACTAGAAAAGTTTGGTGTTAGGAAATTAATGTACAAATTTTTAAGATGTTACGAACTCTTGATGTCACAGTGGTGTATACGAATTCCTGAGGCCAACCGTACATACACAGAGGCGACATGTAATTATTATAGAAAGCTAAAATTCACACTTATCTTGGAGCAATGTGAGTGTGGGTGGGAGAGTGATTTAATAGGTATTGATTGACCTTCTGGAGTTTATCTTGGGACACACCTGCTGTTCATTCTCTCACACACACACACATATACCCAAAAAAAAAAAAAAAAAAAAAAAAAAAAAAAAAAAAAACACACACACACAAAAAAACACACACACACACACACACACACACACACACACACACACACACACACACACACACACACACACACACACAACCAAAAAAAAAAAAAAAAAAAAACACACACACACACACAAACACACACACTACCGTCAACAACCCCCACTTATCCTATCATTAAGTTACATTTTTGTCGTCACTATTTTAACTCCGGCCAATTTTCCTTCTCTTATCTTCCTCCTCCTTCTTTTCACCATCCTCATATTCCTCACCCTCATAATAGTCTTTCTCTTCACCTCCTTCCACTCACCATCCTCATATTCCTCACCCTCATAATAGTCTTTCTCTTCACCTCCTCCCACTCACCATCCTCATATTCCTCACCCTCATAATAGTGTTTCTCTTCACCTCCTCCTTCTTCTCCTCACCATCCTTGTAATTCTCAACCTCGTAATTTTCCCCATCCTCATATTCCTCACCCTAATAATAAATAGTCTTTCTCTTCTCCTCCTCCTCACCCTCATAATTTTTCTCATACTCGTCATCTACTCTTCCCCTCGACCCTCCCAGCTTTCACTCTGGCACTGGACCTAACCCAAACGATGACCTCCCTAAACAACAACAAACAATACAGTGCCATGGTACCGGTAAACACACAAACGATGACCTTCCTAAACAACAACAAACAACACAGTGCCATGGTACCGGTAAACACACAAACAATGACCTCCCTAAACAACAACAAACAATACAGTGCCATGGTACCGGTAAACACACAAACAATGACCTCCCTAAACAACAACATCAATACAGTGCCATGGTACCGGTAAACGCACAAACAATGACCTCCCTAAAAAACAACAACAAACAATACAGTGTCATGGTACCGGTAAACACACAAACAATGACCTCCCTAAACAAACAAAATAATACAGGGAGTGATCTAGGAGTAGTGTTGTATAAGGTACGGGAATAGGGGGACAGGCTTGGGGTGGGTAGAAAGCCTGTCCCCTATTCCCGCAACCCCCTAACCCCCCCCCAAGCCTGTCCCCTTACTCCCGCACCCCCCTAAACCCCCCCCCCAAGCCTGTCCCCCTACTCCCGCACCCCCTAAAACCCCCACCAAGCCTGTCCCCCTACTCCCGCACCCCCCTAACCCCCCCCAAGCCTGTCCCCCTATTTCCGCACCCCCTAAAACCCCCCCAAGCCTGCCCCCTACTCCCGCACCCCCATAAACCCCCCCCCCAAGCCTGTCCCCCTATTCCCACACCCCCTTAAAAGTGTAATAATTCAAGAACCTAACGTTATATATATATCCACCTTTCTTTTAAACTCAATTCGTAATATATATAATTGCACGTATTTTAAAATCAGGTCCTGCTTGGGTTAGAAAATGGCTATGTAATTTTAAGAAGTTGAAAGGATGAATACTATAAGAAAGTTGGTAGAAACACAGCATCCCAAAAAATAGATTACCGTCTTGGTTACATTTTGCTCTTCAGATCGACACACTCAGAATAACATATTATTAGGTGATCTCTTCTGGTCGAACTGACAATCTTACGAGTCAAACCAATAACCTTCCTTATATTAGAGTTGACTAAATTGACCAATACATATAATCTGTTTAAATTTCTCATACTCTATCGAAGCGGGTGGAAGTGGAAGGTGTGATGACAAGACTGATAAAATTACAAGGTGTGAAACAGGTGGTGGTGGTGGTTTTGGTGAAAGGGTCGGGTTGGGTGGAAATGGGTGAGAGAGTGATTATAAAGGAAGGAGAAAAGAGATAGAGAGAGAGAGAGAGAGAGAGAGAGAGAGAGAGAGAGAGAGAGAGAGAGAGAGAGGGGGGGGGGGGAGAGAGGGGGAGAGAGAGTGAGTGTCATCGTTGCTATCACCTCCACACACACTTACTCGCAACAACAACAACAACAACAACAACAATTATCATCACGAGATAAACACAGAACGACCCCCCGCGGCTCACCTGTTGACTCCTCTCAACCTCAGCCACCTGCCAACCTCAGATAACGGAAGCTGGTGTGGTCTGCTTTGGTCTGGAGAAATCAGTTGTCTTCCATTTCGTCCGTCCACCAGAGAAGACCCCCTCTGAGACTGATATCAGAGACTGGTGTTATCAGTACTGGGGTCAAGTTTTGTGTGTGTGTGTGTGTGTGTGTGTGTGTGTGTGTGTGTTTCTGTGTGCGTGTGTGTGTGTGTGTGTGTGTGTGTGTGTGTGTGTGTGTGTGTGTGTGTGTGTGTGTGCAAGCCGGTGGAAACGCTAGGGGAAGGGGATGGGGGTCGAGGGAGGAGGGCTTGGATGGAAGAATAATTTGGTGGTGCAGGAGGTGGGTTGGTGGGACAGTAGTGATGGGGACGAGGGGCGATGCAGAGGAACCGAGTCATTATCAAGCCTATACAGTCAGTTATCAAGGGGAGTGGTGGTGGTGGTGGTGGAGGGGGGGAGGGGGAGCGAGTAAACAACAGCAGACAAAATCAACAACAATAAACAATATCAAACACATTAACAGTGACATTAGCAAAAATCATTATTATTATTATTATTATTATTATTATTATTATTATTATTATTATTATTATTATTATTATCATCATCATCATCATCATTATCATTATCATTATATTATTATTATTGTTATTATTATTAGTATTAGTATTATTATTTTTATTATTATTATTATCATTGTAGTGGTGGTGAATAAAGTCAATATGTTTGTGTATTATTATTATTATTATTATTGTTGTTATGATACTGACAGGTGTTTATAAATGTGTTCCATGTTCTTACTAACTAGATAGATAGATAGATAGATAGATAGATTTATTGACCACAGGTACACTCGTGATACATAATTTCTGACCAGAGTGTGAGGAACAGAAAGCTACGAATCGCCTGGTATTGCTCATTTCCCCACCCAGTACACCTATAGAGACTGAGTTCGAATGCAGGGTATATGTGTGTGTGTGGTGCCTGCCGTTCGTCTCTGGTCAGAAATTACGTATCACGAGTGTACATTACATCACAATCATCATCCTGTTCCGTAGGTGTATAAAGTGGTGGTGCAGGATGAGATGAGATGCTGGTTTGTCCTGAGACGCTACCATGAATTCTCTACACTCCACCACATCATTAAGAACAAGGTCAGTCACTCAAATTCACTCGCTGCACAGGACTTATAACTCACTCAACTCATTCGCTGCACAAGACTCATAACTCACTCAACTCATTCGCTGTACAGGACTTATACCTCACTCAACTCATTCGCTGCACATGACTCATAACTCACTCAACTCATTCGCTGCACACGACTCATAACTCACTCAACTCACTCACAGCACAAGATTCATACCTCACTCAAGACAAACGACTCATAACTCACTCAAGACACACGACTCATAACTCACTCACGACTCATAAATCACTCACGACTCATAACTCACTCAAACACACTCTACCACATCATTAAAAACAAGGTTAATAGTAATTTAACTTACTCACTATACACGACTCACAACTAACTCACAACACTCAACTCATAACACCACGGTTTCGTCTCCTGATTTCACTAAACTACGCCACAAAACAGAAAGCTTAATCCTTAGTGAACTGTTTCATTATACACTGTGGTGGAATCAGTAGCCTCTAAATTCTTGAAAGTACAATATTAATTAAGGGACCCTGTGATGTAGTCAGGAAATTTGAGGTACCGTAAATGAGTCCTTCAAATATTGCCACGAAACACCATCTGTGTGGAAGGAGCTTGTTTCGTGGCATAATCAGGAGGAATCAGAAGGCATCCAATTCTAATACACGATCACAGGGTCCTTCAATGGGATAATCTCTTGTTTGAAAGGGTGCCCAAACCACAGAAGCATTATCCACATCTGTTCAGGCAATGTTTCGATAGTAAATCTTCACACGTATTTAAGAGCTTACCTTAAGTGCACCAGGGACTACAAAAATATACTGATAATACAATCATCTAATTGGATTTGCCTTAATACCAATCTTATGATCACTTAATAAGATACATTATTATAAAGTTCAGAGTTCAGAGTGTTAATCATAAGTACAGTACAGTCGGCAGCATAAGTTCGCTTCATTTCCATCTGTGTATGTATTAGCTATAGTGATGTTGTAATACTCTTTTAATGCAGAGATGACAGATATAGCTCTCATATGGTAAATTACGTATGTTATTGGAATAAAAACTGGTTCACAATGCAACTATCTAGTCATATTAACACTATTAAAAGTACATGAGATGGACGCGAATTTATGCTGTCGGCTGTACATATAACACGTAGACTTAAGAGGGTCATTTATGGTGAGCAAACTGGAGTAGATTCAATACTTATAACAATAAAATAAAACAAATTCCTATTCTTAAGGGAAAAGTACAGTGTTGGTAAATCTGGAGCAACTGATTCCTCCAAACTATTCCAAGCAACAGAACACCATTATTTTTGTCCATATGGTCCTGTTTCCTGGCATACTTTGGAGGAATCATGGCTAATTAAAACTGAGGAATATACTGTAGCTTGTTGTCTGACGTAGTTTGGGGGAATCAGTCACCCTCCACTTCGTCAAAAAAAAAAAAAAAAAAAAAAAAAAAAAAAAAAGTGAAAAAGTCTAAAATATGTGTCTAGAAAAAGTTCATTATCATATGGTTCTTACTGTCTGTACACAAGTCAAGAACGACCCCCTTTAAATACGTGAAAAAAGTCCAAAATATGTGTCTAGAAAAGTTTATCATCATATGGTTCTTACTGTCTGTACACAAGTCAAGAACGACCCCTTTAAATAAGTGAAAAAATGTCCAAGATATGTGTCTAGAAAAAGTTTATCATCATATGGTTCTTACTGTCTGTACACAAGAACGACTTATTTCCCATCCAGGTGAGCGATGTGAGCCTGTGTCTGCCCCCTGAAGAAGCAGCAGATAAACACAGCCTCAACTCCTTTATCCAGGCCGTCATGATCAACCCTACGCTTGTCAGTATGTAAGTAAATGACTGACACACACACACACACACACACACACACACACACACAGTTTCAACCCCCCCCCCATACATACATACACACACACACACACTTTCAATCCCCCCCCCCCGCATACACACACACACAAACACACTTTCAACCCCCCCCCTCCCACACACACACAGTTTCAACCCCCCAACCCCACATGCACACACTTTCAAAACCTCCCATGCTCACCACCACAATAACCCCCCCCCTCTCTCTCTCTCTCTCTCTCTCTCTCTCTCTCTCTCTCTCTCTCTCTCCACAGTAACAACCCCCCCCTCTCTCTCTCTCTCTCGCCACAGTAACAACCCTCTCTCTCTCTCTCTCTCTCTCTCTCTCTCTCTCTCTCTCTCTCTCTCTCTCTCTCTCTCTCTCTCTCTCTCTCTGACGGGTGTGTGTATTGTACAGAGTGGAGGTGAGGGACTTCCTTCAGTTGGACAGGTTCCGGAGTTCATCTAGTACTACAAGTGGGTCAAGCAGCAGTACTCCCTCCACCCCAACCTCACTCGACCCTCGCTTCCTCATGCCACCCGGAGCACCACATACAAACAGGTATAGTAAAACAACTCCTACTCCGAATATTACTTAAGGAATCCCGTGTTGTAGTCAGAAAATTGGAGGTTAATGAGTCCTTTAAACATTACCACGAAACACCACCTATATTGAAGGAGCTTGTTTTGTCGCATAGGTAGGAGGAATCAGAAGCCTTCGAGTCTCATACACGATCACAGGGTCCTTAAGGGGAGATTCTTTCGTTGGTGGATTTGAAGGTCTCTGATTCCTCCAAACTATGCCATGAAGCAGACACCCTATTAGTATGTACCACTGAGGGCGTCTGTTTTCTGGCATGGTTAGGAGGAATCAGTAGCATACCAATTTATCAACAAGAGAATCTCCCCTTAACTTTCTCAATCAATTTCCAACCTTTAGATATATTGATTCTCATGCTGGGGTTAAGTTTTTGTATTCTGGCATGTATAGTTTGGAGGAATCGGTAGTCCTCAAAGCCCATCGTAACTGACCTTATCAACTTGTGACCCCACCCACCAACAGAAAGCCAGTTCTAGTCAAGGGTCACTCCGAGAACCAGGTCAACGGTCACGCCTCAACAAAGTCCTCTACCTACCAGACGCAACAGAGCATTGACCTCGGCTGTACCAAGAAATCGTGAGTATTATCCCATTCCATTATTTTTATAAAGAATGTACGGTTGGCCACAGGAATTTTTACCTTGACAATATGGAAAGAGAGGTCATTATTGTGGAAGTACTGCAATGAATGGTCTACCAAGTGACTCTGTGATTAGCATAACAACAATCCTAATAATGATGTTGTATTGCAGTTACGTAGTCTTACATTTTCTATATGTTGTAAACTCTCGAAAACAGCAGCGTGTGTACGAATTCTTGTGGCCAATAGTACAGTAGTTTTACATAACATTAATGGGGTGCTACAGTGTTGGTAAATCTGGAGCAACTGATATTTCCTACAAATTATTCCAAGCAACAGGCCACCGTTATTTTTTTGTTAATCTGGTCCTGTTTCCTGGTATACTTTTGAGGAATCAAGGCGCTCTAATGTGCCAAAAGTATAATATCACGTTAATCAATCAATCCTTTTCTATAATACCCTAAGAATTTCTGAGAGTAGCGACCTGACTATTTTCACCTGCTAAAATCTTCCTCCATCATGCAGGTTGTCTCCGTCTGACTTCGAGTTCCTGAGTGTGATAGGGAAAGGGAGCTTTGGGAAGGTGTTGCTGGCCAGGTACCACGAAGACGGCAAAGTTTACGCTGTCAAGGTCAGTTAATTAATACACACGTCATGGTATAAACGATGATAAAGTAAACTATCAAGTAGGAAGAGTCTGATGGCTATGTAAATGATGGGTACAGCTCATATGACCCCGGCAATAAACAGGCTAGTTTTCAGTATCCATCGCCTGAGGAGTCGGACGGGATATTTCACACGAGAATAGCACCGATAGATTTTTTTTTATATATATCGTGTGTACTGTACTATACATAAATCAAATTGTAGTGTAGGTTTGTTTGATGAGACACTTACAACAACACTCCTACTCTTCCTAATGAAATATCAATCACTGGTAACGCAGATCCTGAACAAGAAGCTGATTGTGAGGCGGAACGAGACGGCCCATGTGTTGAGTGAACGTTCGGTGCTGATCAAGATGATGAACCATCCTTATCTCGTCCAACTGCACTTCGCCTTCACCACCTCACACAAGATATTTTTTGTACTCGATTACGTCAGTGGTGGGGAGGTGAGGCCCTTCAAAATAGTCAAAATTTAAGGGGATAGTATACTTTTGGTACACTCGTAATCCAAAATTTATATCCAGGTCTTGTTGAAGTTTCGAATCATTTGATATACTACTGAACCAATTACCACGCTTATCCTGTTTCATATTTGCTTGAGCTCGCTTAATACTCGATCAGGCTATTCGAAGCAAGCCTGAATACATATTTTGGATTGTAAGTGTACATTAGAGCTCCTTGATTCCCCCAAAGTATGCCAGGAAACAGGACCAGATTAACAAAAATATCGGTAGCCTGTTGCTTGGAATATTTTATAGGAATCAGTTGCTCCAGATTTACCAGCACTATACTACCCTCTTATTTAACTGAACATAAGCCTGATCAATGTCATTACCGGCCATAATAACTGAGCACCTAAGGGATGAGACATGATGAGGGTTACAGTGAATTATAAACAATCTGATACTCTTGCTACTTATGGCTACCATCATAAATTCTAGTTTCCTGTCGCGCCAAAAAGAAAGTGGAAAAGGTTTACAGCTCGATATTTTAACTATACAAGGCAAATACAGACCATCCCTTATGATTAGAACAACATACAACAGTGTCTCTCTCTCTCCCTCCCACAACAACAGCTCTTCTTCCACTTGCAACGTGAGCGGGTGTTTGCGGAACCCAGGGCGAGATTCTATGCAGCCGAGATCTGCCTAGCCATGGCCTACATGCATAGTAAGGTGGGTCTCATTGTGTGTGTGTGTGTGTGTGTGTGTGTGTGTGTGTGTGTGTGTTAGTAAGGTCAATAAAAGTGGGCAGGACACTTAACCAGCCATATATGTGTGTGTGTGTGTGTGTAGGTGCGAGTGTTAGTAAAGACAATATAGGTGGGCAGGACACTAACCATCCATGTGTGTGTGTGTGTGTGTGTGTGTGTGTGTGTTAGTAAAGTCAATAAAAGTGGACATGACACTAACCAGCCATGTATGTATGTGTGTGTGTGTGTAGGTGCGAGTGTTAGTAAAGACAATATAGGTGGGAAAGACACTAATCATCCATGTATGTGTGTGTGTGTGTGTATAGGTGCGAGTGTTAGTAAAGTCAATATAGATGGACATGACACTAACCATTCATGTATGTGTGTTCCTCAGGGCATTGTGTACCGGGACCTGAAGCCAGAGAACATCCTGCTTGACACTGAGGGCCACGTGGTACTGACAGACTTCGGGCTGTGTAAGGAAGGGCTCCAGTCGTCCTCCTCCAAGACGGGCACCTTCTGCGGCACCCCGGAGTATCTTGCCCCGGAGATACTCAAGAAGCAGGTGAGGTACAGATCTGAGGAGAGGTACAGAAGCAGGTGAGGTACAGATCTAGGGAGAGGTACAGAAGTAGTAGGTGAGGTACAAAAGGATGCAGGTGAGGTACAGATCTGGGGAGAGGTAAAGAAGTAGTAGGTGAGGTACAGAAGCAATGGAGGTACAGATCTGAGGAGAGGTACAAAAGTAGTAGGTGAGGTACAGAAGGATGCAGTGGAGGTACAAATCTGAGGAGAGGTACAGACAAAAGTAGTAGGTGAGGTACAGATGTGGTGAGGTACAGTGAGGTACAGAAGTAGTAGGTGAGGTACAGATGTGAAATGAGGTACAGTAAATGAGGTACAGAAGTAGAAGATGAGGTACAGATGTGAAGTGAGGTACAGTAAATGAGGTACAGAAGTAGTAGGTGTGGTACAGATGTGAAGTGAGGTACAGTAAGTGAGGTACAGGAGTAATAGGTGAGGTACAGATGTGAAATGGGGTACAGTAAGTGAGGTACAGGTGTGGTGAGGTACAGTAAATGAGGTACAGGAGTAATAGGTGAGGTACAGATGTGAAATGAGGTACAGTAAGTGAGGTACAGAAGTGATTTATTTCCAGACATATATAGGATAGAAGGAATCACTATATAACCCTATACAACTCACCAATAATCTCCTAAATTAACAACAACACTCAAAGCACGTGCCCCTCTACTGCAGCCGTACTCACGTGCCGTGGACTGGTGGACGTTGGGGGCCGTGCTGTATGAGATGTTGTACGGCCTGCCACCCTTCTACTCCCGCGACACACCTGCCATGTATGACGCAATCCTCAACAAACCCCTAAAACTCAAACACACCGTATCCCTGAGAGCCCGATCCATCCTTCAGGGGGTACGAACGTTCATATGTTATTGTTATGATGTTACACCTTTTATTATTATTATTATTATTATTATTATTATTACACTTATTATTATTATTATTATTATACTTTTTATTATTATTATTATTATTATTATTACACTTTTTATTATTATTATTATTATTATTACACTTTTTATTATTATTATTATTATTATTATTATTACACTTTTTATTATTATTATTATTATTATTATTATTATTACACTTTTTATTATTATTACTATTATTATTATTATTGTTATTATTATTATTATTATTATTATAAGTGGGAAAATATGCTAATGATTGTTATTATTATTGCTATTACTATTATCATTTTTATTACACTTATTATTATTATTATTATTATTATTATTATTATCATTATTATTATTATTATTATTATTATTATTATTATTACTATTATTATTATTATTATTATTACAGATGATTTTTTGTTCATTTTTATTACAATAATTCTGCCCAAACTGTATTAACTCCATCAACCACACATAATAACTCAGTCACCAGTATGGGTTACGGGTGAAATTTTGTGTTGGTTGGTAAATCTGGAGCAACTGAATCCTCCAAACTATTCCATGCAAGCAACAGAAGAACACCATTATTTTTGTTCATCTGGTCCTGTTGTTTCCTGCATGGCATACTTTGGAGAAATCATGGCACTCCAATGTAACAAAAGTGAATTACTCCCTTCAAATACGATACCTGGTTTTTTTATATTCGTGCCCCCCTTCTCTCTCCCCCCCCCCTTCAAATACGATACCTGATTTACATTCGTGTCCCCCCTCTCTCTCCCCCCTTCAAATACGATACCTGTTTTTTACATTCGTGCCCCCCCTCTCTCTCCCCCCTTCAAATACGATACCTGTTTTTTACATTCGTGCCCCCCCTCTCTCTCTCCCCCTCCCCCCTCAAATACGATACCTGTTTTTTACATTCGTGTCCCCCTTCTCTCTCCCCCTCCCCCCTCAAATACGATACCTGTTTTACATTCGTGCCCCCCCTCTCTCTCTCTCCCCCTCCCCCCTCAATTACGATACCTGTTTTACATTCGTGCCCCCCCTCTCCCCCTCCCCCCTCAAATACGATACCTGTTTTACATTCGTGTCCCCCCCCCTCTCTCTCTCCCCCCTCAAATACGATACCTGATTTACATTCGTGTCCCCCCTCTCCCCCCTCCACCCCCCAGCTGCTGCAGAAGGAGCCTCTCGAACGCCTTGGCTCCGGTGTCAAAGACGGGGACGAAGTGAAGGAGCACGAGTTCTTTAAGACTATCGACTGGGAATTGGTGGCCAGAAGAGGCATCACCCCACCCTTCCGTCCTATTGTGGTCAGTTTGGTGTGTGTGTGTGTGTGTGTGTGTGTGTGTGTGTGTTCTAGCCATCATCCCACCCTTCAGTCCTATTGTGGTCAGTTTGGTGTGTGTGTGTGTGTGTGTGTGTGTGTTCTAGCCATCATCCCACCCTTCAGTCCTATTGTGGTCAGTTTGGTGTGTGTGTGTGTGTGTGTGTGTGTGTGTGTGTGTGTGTGTGTGTGTGTGTGTGTGTGTGTGTGTGTGTGTGTACTATAAGTCTCCTTGAGTGTGTGATGTGCAAGTGTGTGTGTGAGTGCAAAATAATGATGTGCGTTACAACGTTCGTGTTTGGGAATAAGAATGACATAATAATTATTCTTTGTTTACTTAAAAATAACGAACTAGCTTCTAACCCCTCCTCCCTTCCTCTGTACAGAACGGCGAGACAGACACTAGGAATGTGGATCCAATGTTTACAAGGGAGACGGTGGGTGGTCATTCCCCAGCCTCGCCCTCTCAACTCTCAGCCTCCGTCCAGGCCGTCGACCACTTCTTCCACGGGTTCAGTTATGCCCCGCCACTCGAGATTGAAGCCCAGTGATATTATTTAAACTACCGTGCAAACTACTGTACATTCGTTCTCTCACTGCAACACCTGGCATGAGTTCTTGAATGAGGCACTTAGGGTACAGCCACGAGCAATAGTTTTGTAGCGCCTTCAAATTAAGCAGCCTATATGTATGATACGATGATACGAAACTATTGCTGTTATTCTCTTTCAGTTTGGTTGGTAAAATGTATTCATGTTGCTCAATTTCACTTATCTAACCCAAGACATTTGCTCGTGATTGTACGTAGGTCAAAGAACCATTCGTACAGAAGCACTGAATCATAATGGCCTTAGTGACCCTCAGGTGACTGATATATATATATACAAATCTATTTATTTACATGGACGAAAATGGAGGAGGGAACATCTACTACCCCAAGGTGGATGGATGGATCACCAAGTCCTCCAAACTAGTCAATCAGGTGCTTCCTTCACATGTCGCGATACTCGTTTCCTCCAAGATCATTATATAAATTTTGTTCGACGCAAAAAATGCACATGAAACTACTCTGGTCCCTCATCATGCACGTACAGTCGGCAGCATAAATTCGCGTCCATCTCATTTACTTAATATTGCTAATAATTATGACCATATAGTTACATTATGAACAAGATTTTATTCCAACAACATACGTAATTTACCATATGAGAACTATATATGTCATCTCTACATTAAAATTGTATTACAACATCACTATAGCTAATATTATACACAGATGGAAATGAAGCGAACTTATGCTGCCGACTGTACTTCCTAACTCCAAATGTAACCTGTATTGTATAATTATTACACTATTGTGGATGTCAAATTTCCCAAGAGGAATGA
The DNA here is from genome assembly GCA_033782935.1 of Petrolisthes cinctipes. Classification (NCBI taxonomy): domain Eukaryota; kingdom Metazoa; phylum Arthropoda; class Malacostraca; order Decapoda; family Porcellanidae; genus Petrolisthes; species Petrolisthes cinctipes. The sequence continues at coordinate 1,873,373 of JAWQEG010000065.1, read as the reverse complement.
ACAATACTTGAATGATCCATTAACTGAAATGAACAAACAAATATGCTTACGTGGCAAAGGACAGTTGGTGAAATGTTAGGGTCGAGGTGGTGAAGTGGGTGTGGGACAGTTGGTGAAATGCGTGGGTCGAGGTGGCCAGGTGGTGTGGGTCGAGGGGCCAAGTGTGTGGGTAGAGGTGGCCAGATGGGGTGGTCAGGTGTGTGTGGTGAAGTGTATGGGTCAGGGTGGACAGGTGGTGTGGGTTGAGGTGGCCAGGTGTGTGGAAAGAAGTTGTGAGGTGTGTGGGTTGAGGTGGCCAGGTGTTTAGGTCGAGGTGGCCAGGTGGTGTGGGTTGAGGTGTACAGGTGGTGTAGGTTGAGGTGGCCAGGCAGGTGTGTGGAAAGAAGTTGTGAGGTGTGTGGGTGACGACTGTGGGTGTGGACAGCTGGTGCTTACAGCTGGACTGAGGGCAGCTGTCTTCACTCCTGTTGGGTCATCTTCTCAAACATATGCACAACTGTCGTGGAGAGGGAGAAAACTTAGAAATTAAATAAAGAACAAAGTCTATGTTCTCTCGTGACTATAAAAAAAGAAAAAGGAAAAGTGTTTGGGTAGACCTACTAATATGCATCCTAGGAAAACATGTCTTAATAAAAGGAAATGTGAGTAGGCCTAATACTATGCTTCCTAGTGATAACATGTCTTTAAAAGGAAAAGTTATATGCCTACTACTATGCCTCCGTAACATGTGTACAGAGGTGCGACACAGATGGCGTTGTGTGAGCATCATTGAGAACTAAACTAACCGTGGGAGTGGTACGAGTATATAAACCATAAACCGAGTCACCATATACCTAGTGTCGTGTGCAAGAATATCCACGGTGGTGTTGACTATGGCGTGGTACGATAGCTCTGTAGTCTATGGCCGGTGTCATCGTCAACAACACCAAAGTTCTTGCATATACGACCCCTCAGATTCTCGGGGCGTGGTGTACACTCGCAATCCAAAATTTGTATCCAGGTCTGTTGAAGTTTGGAATCATTTGACATACTAGTGAACCAATTACAACGTTTAGCCGGTTTCATATTTGCTTTAGCTCCCTTAATACTCGATCAGGCTATTCGAAGCAAGCCTGGATACATATTTTGAATTGAGAGTGTACAGTACGTGGGTCTCTGTGAGTATTATGGGCGTGGTGGGACTGTGTGTGGGATGGGGGCGTGTAGTGGGTGGGGGTGGGGGCGTGTAGTGGGTGGGGGTGGACACATATGTAACGTTACGGTAACAGTGTAACAATGTAACCGCCCAAGTGTCTGTGATATAACGGTGTGCCAACGGGTGACCAAGATACTCCATTTTATTTCCTTTATTATCGGGAAAATATACAGTACCAAGTCCCTTATTTAATTAAGGGAATAAATAAATAAATAAACTGAAGTATTTGGTACGTGTCTCCGAGTGGCATTTCTCCTGTGACAGCTAGACTAGACAACTTAGGAAATATTTAGAGTATCATCAGTAGCCTACTTTAGGGAAATAATTTACAGTATTTGGGTCGACGTGGAAGGTTAATTACTGCATGATTCCTCCAAATTCTACTATAAAACAGATTCATGTACAGCCACAATCAAATATCCACCAACACCTTCCTTCCATCGTGCAAATAAATCAGTATCATATCAAAATATAATCATGCAACACCTCACGTCAACTCAACCCCCTCAATTATTATTATGAAGTGCTGCAAAATCATACACGTGTTGTTCTTTATTACAAAGATATTTACTACGATGGAAGGAAAGTGTCGGTGGATATTTGATTGTAGCTGTACTAGTTTACTAAGAGAATCTGTTTCATGGCATATTTTGGAGTAATCAGTAGCCAACCATTTCGCCCTAAAGATAATAATGATCCCCTTAATCAGAGTCTATATTTTCATGTTAAAATCACGGGAAGTTCCAACTATATATTGTATATATTATCGAAAACATGTAAAATAAACTATTTTCAAAGTACACTGGTTATTTATTTCTATTTTCATTCATCTGGATTCTTGGTTTTCGATAATTAGTATTTTTTTTTCCGGTAAAACCCATGAAGTTAGGACAAACAAGGCTCCATTACATTTGTTATAGATACCCATATAAATACGTTTTCTCTCTCTAATCTTTACAAGAGAGTACTATGATACTGGCATGCTAACTATTATAATCACTCATATATATCTGATCAACCCTGGCCCCCGCGCCCCAAAGTACCCCTGTCAATTATGCCGACGGGCGGTGAAATGGGGCCAGCGGGCCATCCAGTGCGATCGCTGCTGTGAGGTTTCCCAGCATGCAGGCTGGTATCATGTCAGCTGTGTTGGGGGCTTCACGGCGGCGTTCGACGGATTGGAGGGTCGGAGCCTTTCGTGGATCTGCTGGGACTGTGGTGCGCCCAAGTTTACCTCCTCCCTTTTTCACTCCCCAATACACTACACAAATAGATTCAGTGTATTAGACACCACCACTTCATCTTCACCACCACCCACAATTCACAACACACCTTCACCATTAGATAGGATCACCCGACGTTTAGGTAGACGCAACAGAGACAATTCCTCCCCTACACAAAACCGACAGCAAGACATGACTTCCCTTAACTCCGCATCATCCACTCCTCCACTCCCAAATCATTCTACACCCAACCAGACTCTCCATAGTACATGTTCATTCTCCATAACACCAATCACCATCCCCAATAGATCATCCATCCTCACACTTCATTCTACCACCAACACCACACTCGACTCCATCACCCATAAAAAACTGTCTTCCCTCCGTACCCTAGTCATCAACTTCCGCAGCATCATAAACAAAAGAGCCGCCTTTCACCAAACCCTCCAGACCTATGACCCCGACATTATTATAGGGACAGAGACCTGGCTCACACCTGACATCCAGGACAGTGAAATCTTCCCGACGGACAGTCCCTATAATATGACCCTACACAGGAAGGACAGAATAGACGATAAACATGGTGGAGTCCTAATTGCGACAAAGCCAGGACTAGTTGCGACCCCAGCCACCGAACTGAACGCGGACTCTGAAATTATATGGACTAAAATACAGATACAGGGCTGCAGGACACTCATTATAGGATCATTTTATCGTCCCCCAAATTCAAACTTAGAATACCTGCAGACCCTTAACGATTGTTTATCTAAAATTGACCCCTCCAAAAATATATGGTTGGCTGGTGACTTTAACCTTCCCGACATAAACTGGACAGCACAGGCGACACTGGACAATCCCACCCATGAAGGCGACTTACTATTACAGACTGATAGGAAACTCTTACATGAAAATTTCATTGACATCATTAACACCCACTCACTTACCCAAACAGTACTCGAACCAACACGCACACAAGTCAGTGTAGAAAGACATAATCCTAACATAAGACACGGGGTCACATCCAACATACTAGACTTATTTCTCACAAACAACATTTCCTTAATTACACGGACACGAGTACTACCTGGTCTCAGTGACCATGAGATGGTACTCATTGACGCAAACATCAAGCCAACAACACAAAAACAATTACCCAGGACAATTTACATGTACAACAGAGCTGACATGGATGGCATTACCCAAGACCTAGTTGAATTTTGTGACTCGTTCCTTGACTCAGACCCAATGGCCAGCTCTGTGGAAATAAACTGGACCAGACTTCGTGACTTTATACGTGACACAATGGACAAGCACATACCCACGAAAACCATCACACATAACCGGTCATTACCATGGTACAATAGACAATTAAAGAGACTACACAGAAACAAGGTAAAGGCATACAACAGAGCAAAACGATACAACGATACAGAACACTGGTTAGAATACAAAAACATACAGAAAACACTACAGAAAGAAACTAAACAAGCAGAAACTAAATACACATCCACTTTCCTCGCAGACAACACACAAAACCACAAAAAATTCTTCAGCTTTTTTAAAGCACGCAAACAAGACTCGACCGGTATTACAACATTACTACACAACAATTCCTTGGTTACACACCCACAAGACTAAGCCAACGCCCTTAACACACAATTCCAGTCCGTTTTTACCCATGAACATGAACACTTACCAGATATGCCAACACCATCACACCCACCTATTCCTCCCATTCATATAAACACCCAAGGAATTGAGAAACTCTTATCTGAGGTAGACATACACAAAGCGACTGGACCAGACAATATACCCTGCAGGATATTGAGGACTAACGCTAGCGTTCTTGCCCCTGTCCTGCAGGTTATATTCTCACAGACTTTACAGACCGGTGAACTCCCTCAAGACTGGCTTTTGGCAAATGTGACCCCAATCTTTAAATCCGGAGACAGAACCCTTCCCATTAATTATAGACCTATTTCACTTACCTCAGTCCCCTGCAAAATTTTAGAACACATTATTCATAGACACATAATGGACCACTTTGATAGGCAAAATATACTGACTGACAATCAACACGGTTTTCGGCCTAAACGCTCGTGTGAGACGCAGCTACTGGTAACTACTCATGACATCTTGCAGTCCCTCAATGACACAAAAATCAGACAGGTTGACGCCATAGTATTAGACTTTGCCAAAGCCTTCGACAAAGTCCCTCACCAAAGACTACTACACAAATTAGAATTCTATGGCATACAGGGACAACTTCTTCACTGGATTAGAACGTTCTTGACTACCAGAAAGCAACGAGTAGTTCTTGACGGTAGTCAGTCTCCATCTGTTCCTGTGACCTCTGGGGTACCCCAGGGCACTGTCCTGGGTCCCCTTCTCTTCCTTTCATACATTAATGACCTCCCACTTTCACTTTCCTCTACCACTAGACTCTTTGCAGACGATAGCTTAGTTTACAGACCAATTAAAGATAGGAATGACTGCCTTCGACTACAGGACGACCTAACTGCACTTGAAGACTGGGAAGTCAAGTGGCAGATGACATTTAGACCAGACAAATGCCATCACATCCGTTTTACCCGTGCCCATAATGTCATTCCATATACATACCAATTACACAACACCAACCTCAACACAGTCACTTCCCACAAATACTTGGGCGTCCACATCTCAGCGGACATGAGGTGGAACACACACATGGGTAGCATCAGGGCTAAAGCTAGTAGGGTCCTGGGGTTCTTGCGCAGGAACCTCAGCAGGTGTAACACAGACACCAAAATTATTGCATATAACACTTTCGTTCGGCCACATTTAGATTATTGCGACACCGTCTGGGACCCACACACTTACAATAATATCAATAAATTAGAGTCCATACAAAACAAGACTGCAAGATGGGCCAGACGTGATTACAGACACACTACATCAGTCACTTTGCTTAAACAAGACACAAAACTAGACCCATTAGTAACACGAAGACAGATACACAGACAACAGATGATATACAAAATCACAAACAAGTTAGTTGACATAGACAAAGACACATATCTACACCCTACAAGTATACGATCCACTAGAGGCAGCCACAACTTAAAATACCATACATACCAGACAAGCACTGATATATTTAGGCACTCATTCTTTCCCCGCAGCATCCAAGAGTGGAATCATCTCCCATCTCACGTAGTTAATAGCCCCACTCTTGACACGTTTAGAAATAGGATCACCAATCATTACCTCCCCAATCCTAATCCTCAACCCTCAGTCCCTGACCCAATCCACCCTTATCCTAACCCTCTTCCTAATCCTGCCCTGGATCCCTAAATCCCCCGCACAACCCCCGCATATTATGCCGCCCATGAGCGGCCCTCTGCGGGACCCTAAAACTTGAACTTGAACTTGAACTACTGATTATATTGTACCTGGAACTCGACTTCTAACAATCCGTAGTGTCAGGACTACAGTAGGCTACACGATGATCCTATTTATTAATAACACATTATTATGGAGTTGTATGTACAGGTTAATCAATGATCGCCAGTCCATAAATTGACAAGTTTTCTAATACACAGACCCTTGTTTGATCCCATCTAATTCTTACAATAATAATAATAATAATAATAAAGCACGAGACCAACAGTAAATTAATCCACTAGCTTATTTATCAACCTATATCTTCCTCTTTTGTCTTATCCGAGTTTGTTTGAGCAGCTTTCATCTATCTAAATAATGCTTGACACCCTAAGTAAGATTTCCATTTAATAAATTCTTTTGTTCAGGGATGCTTATACTTTCTCAATCTTTCTACACGAGGACTATCATTAAATACACCATGTTAACATCCAATCCTTTCTTCATGCATCCTCTAAAGAAATTAAACGTTATACTGTACCTTGGGGATAGACCATTAGTGTAGGTGTGTAGTCAACTCACTTCTGCTCTTAATTAAGGGGAAAATTTGTGTTGGTAAATCTGGAGCAACTGAATCCTCCAAACTATTCCAAGCAACAGAACACCATTATTTTTGCTCTTCTGGTCCTGTTTCTTGGCATACTTTGGAGGAATCAAGTCACTCTCAATGTAACAAAAGCGAATTATCCCATTAAGGACCCCTGTGATGTAGTCAGAAAATAGGAGGTTAGTGAGTCCTTCAAACATTGCCACAAAATACCACCCATACTGAAGGAGCATGTTTCTTGGTATAGTCAGGAGGAATCATAAGCCAACAAGTTTTATTCCTGACCATTGTGTACTTAAGGAAATAGTATACTTTTAGTATATTAGAGCACCTTGACTCCTCCAAAGTATGCCAGGAAACAGGACAAGAATAGCAAAAATAATGGTGGCCTGTTGCTTGGGATAGTTTGGAGAAATCATACAGTTGCTTCAGATTTACCAACACTGTACTATCCTCTTAAAGTACCAGATGTGAATCCTGTTGAGGTGTTTAAACTGATATAGAGTAGCCTACTTACCATAGATGTAAATAATCTAAAACAGCTGTAACGTTACCATTCTGCAATATCAGTCGACTAAATATTTCATAAACATTGGAATACTTACTGGCAAATGATGAAGAGCTGGAAGAAATGAAAGGTGAGGCAAGAGCTGATATAATACTACAGTACTGTATACTTAATGCAAAAGATGCCACTAAAGTAAAAGGAAAAAGAGTGGTGCTTCCAGAATTATATTGTGCAATAGATTTATTTGTTATAAGGTATCAATAAACCTACACATAAGACAAATATATTACCCATTATACTATATTATACTGCGTTATGACACAAAGACCTTACATGAAGATAGGAAAAGTTACAGACAAAGGAGAAAACTATACTATGATGGTCCCATACATTACCACTTCTATATATGACAGCTATACTATCACAAAATAATGTATATCTATGGACATCACAATTATTTCTGAAAGTCTCGCTTGATTTTTTACACCACAATAACAGAGTAATAGAATTTTTGCTGAGTCTACTGTATGTCCTAAAACCTGGTGGTCCTTTTTAAATCTATACAACATCATATAGTTTTCACATTGGAAGACAGAGATGTCATGCACCTAGTAAAGGCCAACTGAAACTCCTAAACTACCCGTATAAGTAGAAAATCAAAGAAGTTTCACCTACTAAACTGCAGACAAAATATACCAGAATAAAGGGGAATTAAAGCTATCTTTTGGTACTATTTTGGAGGATAAAATACTTTGTTTTTATAATATATATGACCCAACATTAAAGTTATTTATGTATATACAGTACAATGACAAAACATTAGGTTGACAAAAATCAGGAAATATCCAAATATGTCCACATAATTTCCAAGTATTCCTTCAAAAATGCAATATTATGATGCTGAAAAGGTTATAACTAGTTCAAGAATTAAAAGTGACCTATACCCTTGAAGATAAAGATAACCATTAATTGGAAGTTATCATTATGATACATGGAGACCAATTCACATACCTTATTGCAACATACAGGAGATAAACAAGAATATTTTACAACAGTACCTGTTGAATATAAGCACTAAATCACAGAAATACATTATCTCAGACACAATTATGATTTTATTAACTGGACCAACAGCTCTCCAACCTGTTGTGAATAACATAAAACAAAAGCATGTTTATATCCCTTTTCACAGAGATGGGCCGACACTCCCTCAACCTTCTGCTTCAGCTCATCTCTGTATGTGGTGGGAACCCAGCCATCTGTAGCACCATAATACAATGTGATCTTGTCCTTGTGTTTATTGACAGTGTCCACATCAGCTTCATTCACCTCCATCAGTTCAGTGTAGGCCATAAAGAGAACATTATTCAACAGTTGGGGATGAAGCAGCTCCTTGGTGGCCCTGACAGAGCATGCAGCCACTTCTGGGCCAAAGTACAATGACAAAACTACTTCCTTTAATCTCTCTGGCAGGATGTATACACAAGCTGCCAAAAACACAACCAGCCAGCGTAGATAGAGTATAGGCCATAAAATTTGGCCATTGGAGGTAGCTTTCATTCTTTCAATTGTTGGAAAAAAGAGGTAACTATGAATAAAAGAAAACTTGGAGACAGCCTCAAAATGCTTGATAATATTGAGGATGATGTGTGAACCAATTGAGTGGCCAACCAGGGTGATGTTGGAGCCCTGGGGAAGGTAGTCCTCCAGAAATGCAATCTTGTGATCTATTTGCTGCTTCAGGCTGTACACTTGTTCAGTATCTAGGGAAGGAAGAGGTTTACCTTCACCTAATTATAATAGGTGGACATAATAAATTAGTGTCATTTTCAATATTCCATTATATTCTTTCGTCATTCCTGATTGAACACTACTGAAATGGTTCATTGTCAACTGAAGACTCATGCAAGAGTATTATAAACACTAGAGAGGTTGAGAGAACATGTGAGTTGCTTGCTCAAGTGGAGAATGGAAGGTACTCCTATTAAGAGGGGTAAGGAAGCGGGTGGAAGAAGACAGTGTGAATCAGTTTGAAAAAGCAGGTGTGTAGGACACTTAAATGAATGATGGTCAGAAAAACATTTCCTTCACCTGTCTCTTCTCCTCTGCTTCCTTTTCTTTTCTTCTGTCCTTTTTCTGCCTATTGTGATCATGTTCTTCCTTCTTTAGCTTCTTCTCTTCCTGAGCCGTTTCTATTATTCTATCTTCTTCTTGCAAAATGATAAGCTTTCTTTTCAAAAATGCAGCAATATTATGCTCATCATCATCAAATAGTACACTCGTGATACATAATTTCTGACCAGGAGGTCTATGAGCTCCACGTCCTCTTCCGTCTATACTTGAATTTTATATTAAAAAATATATTACTAACTACAGTACTTTAATGGTCAAGATATACAGCAAACTTTTTCAATTTCCAGATCTATATCTTTATATATGTATTAAGAGTATGGTCTGTGTCTGGCCATGACTAGGTCACGAGTAGGTATAATACTCCCTGGTCAGAGTGTACATCAAAGTATGTCTGCACAAAGTTTTTAATATGTTCTGTCATAAGTCCTCCAAGAATTAAATTAATCTTTTTACCTTCATTTGATGTTCATACAAAACAAACAAAAATCATAACAACATGTCAATTTATCTGTTGATACATATGATGCATTATAACTAGCACACAGCTCAAGGCAAGCTTGAAATGAATTTCTGATACCAACTGTACATGCAGGAAAAATTTTTATAAATGAGAAAAAGCTGATGAGGTAAACTGTACAAAAATATAAAGTATAACAAACCTGGCCATATAGAGAGATGTGGCGATATGCAGTGACCAGCATGAGACACAATCCATACTGAATGTGTCTTGCCCATTCCATCATAAATTGTTTCCATAAAATCAGTATAGTATGATGTTATTCCAGGATTACCTGCAAAGATGATAATGATCTGTATTATACAACTGCCCAAAGAACTCGCCACTCCATCCCTAATTCTAAACAGGTGTGTGAAGATTAATTAATCTGTAAGCTCTCATACCATGCTGAAAATTACCAAGGGTTAAACAAGCTATTGACATGATTTAATGAGAATGAAAACTTAGTTTTATTCACAATATGTTATTTTAAAGAAAAGCATTATCATACAGTATTATAATACACAGTACTGGTAGCTGATCTATAATTTGATCTCAAAATAATCATTACTATACTTATTATATTATATCATTTCACTTCAGTAAATGCTCTCATTGTCTTGTTTTTTTTTCCATCCCACAACCTATTTGCTTAATGGAGGCAGAACATACCCCAGTGATGGAGTTAAATAATTGAAAGACTAACTTCACACTAACCTGGAATGATGAGTATCAAATTTGAAGGATTTTCACTTAATGTCTGCCCCAAGGTCAAGACTTCTGTTGGGCAACCTCGCACAGAAATACTATGCCTGGTAACTGAGGATGTCATTCTTGTTAAGTTGGAAAGAAATCTGAAAGGAAAATATACTGGTAATAAATAATGTACAGTATATATATCCTTTTTTGTGGAGATACAAACAAATACATGAATTATCCTTTCCTTTACATAACATACCATGGGGCCAATTCACATATACCGGTAGTACACAAAGTAAAGTTAAAGCATTAATATTGTACAATTTACACTGGAACCTTCACTCGGGTTTTATGTTTTTCAGTAATCATAAATAGCACAAAACGGAATAACAGACCAAACCAAAAATTCACCTACATTACCATTACCATGGCGTCCCTCGGTCCTTACCTAACCAGTCATGAACCATAACATCTGCCACTCAAGCCAAAAACTCACCTAACCAAACCTAATCTGAACCTCAACATCCTGATGAGTATTGATAAAGGTAACCAAACCCTACCTAACCCAACCTATCCTAACCAGTAGTTCGCCGGCGCAGATAATCGCAATATTATTTGGATTTAGTAAGTACTCGGTATTTATTGAAAGAATTACCGTTTTGTAGCAGTGTTGCCAGATCCGGCTAGGTCCCAGTACTTTGCCCCGGTCAATTACTGTACTTTACCACGGTTATTTCCCGGTAGTTTGCCCAGGTTAGGTCCCGGTAGTCTGCCCAGGTTAGGTCCCGGTAGTCTGATGCGGTTTAGGTTAGGTTAGGTCAGGTCAGGCTAATTTCAAAATGCCCCATTTGAATATGGTAATATCTTGGAAATGGGGCATTTGCGGAGAAAATGCCATAGAAGAAAATAGTCTTAGAATGGTCTAAATAATTGGGTAATGAAGGTAGAAAAACCGTACCCAATAACGGTAATTCATTCAATATTTACCAAGTACTCTATCTGGCTACCATACGACACCAACAGGAATAAAATTGCACCATTATTAGTTATTCACTAAAACATGTAAAAAATGTCCGAAGTTAGGGAGTCTTACGGTACCAGTCATGTAACACCAACCATTAAATTATATAAGGAAGGGGAATTAAACCCTTACCTGCACCCAAATAATAAATAACAGCTATTCATTACACTATACCAGGGACCGGCATTTTTTACCTTGTTTTCACCCCAGCGGTCGATTGGAGAATGTCTAAATCAACCCAAATTAACCCAATATTCCTCAAACAAACTCTTGAAAGGTAAAAAATATCTATAATAGTGGTTCTTCTCGTGGTTGTTATTAAAGGGGGTAATTCACTTTTGTTACATTGGAACGCCCTGATTCCTCCAAAGTATGCCAGGAAACAGCAGGACCTGATGAACAAAAATATTGATGTTCTGTCGCTTGGAATAGTTTGAAGGAATTAGTTGCTCCAGATTTACCAACACTGTACTTCCCCCCCATAAAGTGAACATTCTCTATAAGTACTTTTTTTTTTTTTTTTTTTTTTTACATATAGTGAGTAGAGGAAAGGAAAAAACAAATAAATAAATGGTTCCATTTGCCTATTGGCATCCTCCACTCATAAAATATTTAAAGCAACTGGATTTAAATTGCTGGGGGTTATAACTTGCTGGAAAACATTCCCTTGGAAGAGAATTCCACAGGGAAGTAGTACGGGGAGTAAATGAATTTTTGTAAGCAGTTGTCCTGCAACGTGGAGGAGTCAGTGTGAACTCATGCGCATTCTCAGCTGCCCTAGTCCTCCGTGGGAAGAACTGAACATACTACATACTTACCGATTGTTTTATTTACAGTACTTACCATATTCTCTATACTATATACTACTTTTTGATTCTTCTGTTTCCTTCGTGCTTGCTGTCTCAACTCTCTATCACCTTCTCCTGGCCCTATATGACCTCGCTGTTACGGCGCCTAATATCGATCAATCAATCATTCAATCAATCCCGTCTATTCGCGTACTACTGTATATTACACCAATCCGATGTAGTTTCCACATTTTCACAGTGATATAAATCAAGAGTTTCTGCAGTTGTATGAGTATAAAATAATACCAACACTGACCAAGGCAAATTATTTCAGACAAAATTGGTTAGTCAGAAATGAGGATATATTCTACAGTTTTATTTGCATACAGTATGTAGGTTTTCATTTACAAGCAGTTAATATTTATTCTCCTATTCGTTTGTGTGCTTTCAGGGGATATTGTACGTTTTGTTGGTGAAGTGCAAGGTCTCTGATTCCTCCAAACTATAATAAGAAACAGATCCCCTATCAGTATCATTGAGGTAGCCTGTTTTCTGGCATAGTTAGGAGGAATCAGAAATCTTCCAATAATATTATTATATAGCAACAAGATTTTCTCCCCTTATATTAAGTATAGCCTAACCAGTATTACACTTTTTACGCATACAGTCACGATCCATAGACGAGTACAGTAGCTTCTTTATATCCAAGTAATAGCCTGCCTTCAGAGAGACAATACAGATTAGGTAGAATAATTAATGCTTTGAATATTGTTTCATACCCGTACGCATTATTACGAACTGTATATTGATATATAGGCTACAGTTCGTAATAATGCTACCCGTACACCTATAATAATATATAAGGAATGTTGAACTGAAACCCACAACACACTATATTAGGCAACACATCTTTCAACACACCACATCTTTCAACACACCACATTTTTCAATATGGGTGCCAAACAACTACCTTTCAACTCATATCGATATTCGTTCCAGACATTTGCGTATTGTTTGATGACATTCAATCTGCATTATTGTTAGGTCTTCTGAACCCAATGGTATATCAAGCAGTGATCGATGGACACCTTAAAACACCAACCTGTGTGTCAGATGATGGATATGAAATGGCTCCTGCTATGTAGCCTAAAGAGCTTAAGGTAATATAATGAATGTTTGAAAGATGAATATCAAGTGTTCACGGTATGAAAAGTTTTTGAAGCATCTCTGTTTCTTATGTTGATAATATCACAAAACTTTGATGATATCCAAGGGTGTAGCCGGAATTTTTCTATGAGGAGAAACATAGCAGTCTTATTGCCAGGATGTAATATTATACAGTGTTCATAACTGGTTTTTTTTTTTACCTTTTATACCAAATAAGTCCTTTGCGGTAGGCCAGTATCTTGTAATGTTACTTTCACGGGATGGAGATGAGGAACTATTGCTATTTTGGCAGAATGATAAACAACCTACAATAACAGTATAATATATACTTTTTCTACAACATATGTGAACCGACTCTTTCTTCATTTTATACATCCACTGTCAATGTCTGTATTTCAAAATTTGTATTACTAATATACAATGGCATTATGTGTTGTGTTGCCATGTCACTCCACCTTCCAGCAACGCCCTTAATGACGTTAATGGTAATAAATTTGTGAGAATCTCTCCTTGCATGAAGTGAACAGAACCTATAGTAGGAGTAGGTACCGTATACAGAAATGCATTTTGTAATAAATAATATGAAGTGACTGCAGGATATTGTTATACCGTACAGTGCTAAGTATGAAGGTGAAAAATAAATATATGTGACCCTACCCTATGAATATCACACCAGTTTGGGGGGAGGGCGAGAGGTGATTGATGCAATGCTCAGGTATAGCCTTGAAGGGAGGTGTACTATCTGAGAACACTCTTTGCTTCAGTTAGAGTGTGTGTGTGTGTGTGTGTGTGTGTGTGTGTGTGTTTTACAAGGTGGTATTATGGTAACGGAACCAGCCGTCTACCTTCACCTCTGTTATTCGTCTGCGTCTTCAATAATACCAAGCTCTGGTGGTGGACTGGTGGTTGGTGTGGTCTTGTTGGCGGGGAAGTAGTCGCTCAATCGTCGCTCTAAGTCGTATAGTTTCTTCTCCTGTTTCTGCTCATAGTCATGGTCTTGGTAGTCGGGTAGTGGAGGAGGCTCATCGCTGTCATGGAAAACACATTAGTAATAGGAATTGGATATGGTGTAAGGACTCGTGCAGCTGTGAAGACTCGTATTTGTATGTATTTAAAACTGGGACTCGTGCAGCGATAAAGACTCGTATTTGTATGTATTCAAAACAGGGACTCGTACAGCTATGAAGACTCGTATTTGTATGTATTTAAAACAGGGACTCGTGCAGCGATAAAGACTCGTATTTGTATGTATTTAAAACTGGGACTCGTGCAGCGATAAAGACTCGTATTTGTATGTATTTAAAACTGGGACTCGTACAGCTATGATGACTCGTATTTGTATGTATTTAAAACTGGGACTCGTGCAGCTGTGAAGACTCGTAATTATGAAAAAAAAAACTTGATAAACTTATAATACTTTTTTTTTTTTACATCAAAAACTGGATCGTCCGCTGCATGATTGGCATTAAATAATTTAAATATTTTTTTTTTTTTATAATTGCCCCTGTATAAGCGTTATTGATTTATGTATCAGTAATGAATATATCGTAATTTATTGTACCTATAATGGTCCTTGCACACACACACACACACACATATATATACACACTCACACACACACACACACACACATATATACACACACACACACACACACACACACACACACACACACACACACACACATATATACACACACACACACACACACACACACACACACACACACACACACACACACAAAGGCCTCACTCTTGCCATGAACGTAAAGACATATTCTGGATAATACACACATACTATTAATACGAAAACAAGGACAGATCCGTGACCAAAGAAAGAGCTACACAAGGAATAATGCAAACCTCAGAGTCGATCAAAGAGGGAGAGGGAGTAGGGAGGGAGAGAGGGGGGGGGGTTGTTGCGTGGAGATAAGAACCCAATTAAGGGGGTGCGGGAATAGGGGAACAGGTTTGGGGGGGGGGGGGGGTTAAGGGTGTGTGGGAGTAGGGGGACAGGCTTGGGGGGGGGGGGGGTTAGGGGGGTGCGGGAGTAGGGGACAGGCTTGGAGGGGGGGTTAGGGGGTGCGGGAGTAGGGGGACAGGCTTGGGGGGGGGTTAGGGGGTTCGGGAATAGGGGACAGGCATTTTACCCCCCCCCCCTCCAAGCCTGTCCCCCTATTCCCGCACCCCCCCCCCCCAACCCTGTTCCTCTACTCTCGCACCCCCTTAAGGGAATATTCTACTGTTGGTAAAGCTGGAGTAAATGATTCCTCCAAACTATTCCAAGCAACAGACCACCTTTATTTTTGTTAATCTGGTTCTGTTTCCTGGCATACTTTGGAGGAATCAAGGCACTTCAATGTACCAAATATAATTATAGGAGAGAGATGGTTGTGTTACTTTGGGGAATCATTTATATTTAATCCATGGCCGTCCCACAGCTCTGTTAAGGTGGTCAGGTAGTGTCAGGTAGTTCCATTATTACCATAGTTTGTTAGGATGCTCCCCAACCAGCCACACTGTCAGGTAGTTCCATTATTACCATAGTTTGATAGTGGAGTCAATTACACTGTTCAGTTTCTTTGGTTAGGGTGCTTACAAACCATTATTACCATAGTTTGATAGTGGAGTCATCAAATTCATCCAATAATTCACTCAGGAGTCATTTACACAGTTCAGTTTCTTTGGTTAGGGTGCTTGCAAACCAAAACAAACCACTGTGGAATCAGCACTAAGGGGATAATACACTGTTGGTACATTGGAGCATCTTGATTCCTCCAAAGTATGCCAGGAAACAGGACCAGAAGAGCACAAATAATGGTGTTCTGTTGCTTGGAATAGTTTGGAGGGTTTAGTTGCTCCAGAATAACCAACACAAAACTTCCCTCTTAACTAATTATTCATACTACTTTCTTATCAATATATTATAGGTTAGTGGTGTTTTCTGAGCCTCACTGTATTTCCTTAACATTTAAAAAAATAGTAAGAGTTGCTTCTGAGTTGCCAGGACTTTATTTTGAGGTTGAAAGAAGATCACCACAGGCCTGGAAAACCCTGTCAGACGCCTAGGGAGAGAGGTGATAGAGAGGTGGGAGAGCAAACAGAAAGGAAATTATAAAGGAAATGAGGCACCGTTGAAGAAATGAAAAGGAGTGACCAAGTTTCCCTGAGAATCGTCTGAGTTAAGTGGGGGAAGTTTTGTGTTGGTAAATCTGGAGCAACTGAATCCTCCAAACTATTCCAAGCAACAGGACATCATTATTTTTGCTCTTCTGGTTCTGTTTCCTAGCATACTTTGGAGTAATCAATGTAATGTACCAAAAACTTATTATCACCTAAAGGGGAGATTCTTTTGTTGGTGATTTGGAAGGCCGTTTTTTTTTTTATCTTGATCGTCACTACATCCGAACTCACTACTCGACCCAGAGCCATATGCAAGAACATTAATGGTGTCGACGATGGCGTGGTGCTGGTACGATGACTCCACAGACTCAATACAGAGCCATATTATCAGTACAACACCATCGACAACACACACACACACCATAGATATTCTTGTATACAGTCTCCAAACACATAAACTTATACTCTTGCATACTGTCTCCAAACACATACACACCACACATATTCTTGCATACTGTCTCCAAACACATACACACCACACATATTCTTTCATATTGTCTCCAAACACATACACACCACATTTATTCTTTCATGCTCTCTCCAAACACACACACACCACATATATTCTTTCCTACTATCTCCAAACGCATCATAACCTCACCTGATACCCGTAGCGTTCCAGACCTTGATGGTGCCGTCATTGGAGGCTGAGATGACCCTGGTGATGGGTTCACCTTGGTGCTCGTGGACACACACCACCAGACTGGTCACCGCTGACGTGTGCCCCTGGAACTTTCGCTTTAGGGTCCCACTCTTGGCATCGAAGGCCCTCACCTGGCCGTCATTGCACCCTGTGTATACTGTAGGAAGGGTGTAGGTATGTATACAATGTTGAGCACAATAGATATTATCACTCTTGAGATTTTTTACCAAGGAGGTTGTATGGGATGAATTATTTCGTCCAACTCTATACAGTGTTGAGGACAAAAGATATTATCACTCTTGAGATTTATTACCAAGAAGGTTGTATATAGGACCTATTTGTTTATTAACCATAGGATGAATTATTTCGTCCTACTGTAACCTAAGTATGCTACATGGTCTACAATCTCTACACTATGAATAATTTTTACTATCATATTGCATCTTGGCCTCCAATGTTTACTTACGTATTCCGTTGTGGAACTTTGCTGTGACCACTGTGTCGGTGTGATCTTTATACACTCTAGTGTTCTCCAGACCTTCCCGTACCCAGCAGCGGGCCGTGTTGTCCATCCCACAGGTATACATGAGTCGGTTCTCCACGCGCATGTGTAGAACCGCGCTGCCATGAGCCTCCTCCACCTTCTGCAGGAGGTAATCAGAAGAGACACTGGTTACGGCAGTGAAATTATAAGACACAAAAATGTATTACGGAAATTAAATAAGGTGGACAGGTAGAGTAATATTGATCAACACCTGTGAAGCATTATGGGGGTAATTCACTTTGGTTACATTGGAGCGCCTTGATTCCTCCAAAGTATACCTGGAAACGGGACCAGATGAACAAAAATATTGGTGTTTTGTTGCTTGGAATAGTTTGGAGGAATCATTTACTCCAGATTTACCAACACTGCACTTCCCCCTCAACAAACACTATCTCTTCATATCATAAAAGTATCATCTCATTCTTCAGGTCCCTAGACGACCCCACCAACCCACCTTCATGATGGTGCCCCTGTTGACGTCCCAAGCGATGATCATCTTGTCCTGACTTCCCGTGTACAGTATTAAGCCCTTGGGATCCGTGGCCATACAGGTGATAGGCATACGATGACCCTTAAACACCTGGGCATAAGAATACTGTTTTAGATATCACAGTTTTAACATTATGTATTTCAGTTGATCCAGATTTACCAACACTCGCATTCCATAATTTGTATCCAGGTCTTGTTGAAGTTTCGAATCATTTGACATACTAGTGAACCCATTACAACCCTTATCTGTTTCATATTTGCTTGAGCTCGCTTAATACTCGATCAGGCTATTCGAAGCAAGCCTGGCTACATATTGTGGATTGCGAGTGTACATAGCTTCCCCTCAACTTCATTTCTCGGCCATTTAGATCAATGTAATGCAAGACAAAATACACACACATCAACAAAAATATTACACAACAAAGTACGAATTATCAACAACTTATAAACACTGGATTGTATTGTAAGAAAACTAGGCCCTATGCATCTAAGAACACAACTAAATACTAGAAGGGAAAAGGTACAAATAATCGTCCCCAGAATAAAAACAAAACAAAACAATCACAATCAAACGCACTCCACTCCACACTCACTCACCTTCAGACATCCACCGGTATCGAAAGACCAAGAACGGGCCGTGTTGTCAAAGCTGCCTGTAAAGATCGTGTCTCCAGGGTTAATGTTCCAGCCTTGTTCGTCTGGCACCCCAACTGATGGTCCTAACACGAAGATGATAGCAGAAACAACCCCCGTGTGACCCTGAGTAGAAAATTGGTATTAAGAGGGAAGGTAAGTACAGGTGTTGTATCTCGTGTTTCTGTGTGTGTGTGTGTGTGTGTGTATATAGCATGAATGTGCACCTTAATTATCTCTAATAAATCATAATTATACCCTGAATATACCACATGTATCGCTACACTACCTACACTAATTATTCCCCTCAAAGAACCACACTTATTTCCCCTCAAAGACCCACACTTATTTCCCCTCACCTCGAAGACTCTGATGCAGGAATCCTCAGCCTCGTCTACTTTGGATGTGTCTAGGAGCCACGCCCTCGCTGTCCTGTCATGGGAGGTACTAAAGATGAACTCCTCCGTACAGATGAGCCGGTTGATGCGACCCGTGTGTCCTTAGAGAGGGAGGGAGGAAAGTGATGGTCGGTTCAAAGAGAGTAGGGAGATGAACACACACACGCTGGCTCGAGTAGAATACCAACAGGATAGGACAGAGTTTTCATTGTTTGCATTGTCTTGGTGTGTGTGTGTGTGTGAGAGAGAGAGAGAGAGAGAGAGAGAGAGAGAGAGAGAGAGAGAGAGAGAGAGAGAGAGAGAGAGAGAGAGAGAGAGAGAGAGAGAGAGAGAGAGAGAGAGAATGTGTGTGTGTGTGTGTGTGTGTGTGTGTGTGTGTGTGTGTGTGTGTGTGTGTGTGTGTGTGTGTTTTCGACTATACAGGCAATTACAACATATGATAATAACATATGCAAGAACATTGATGGTGTCTACGATAACGTGGTAACGATGATACGATGACTCCCTATAGAAACAATACAGAGCCAATGTACCTGAGCAGACTGTAGCATCGTCAACAACACAACAATACGGACATTCTAATTACCTACTTGGTCCCAATGACTCACCAGGGTAGGTAAAGACACATTCGGCAGTGACCATATCCCACAGCTTCACAGTACAATCCTTAGAACCAGTTACTACCCATTGGTCCCTTATGGTAGCACACTGGATGAACCCTTCGTGGCCCCTGTAGGTGAATGGAGGGAGGTAAGTGGGCTGGGCAAGATAAGTGGTGGTGGGTAGAGTAGATGAGTGGAGTAGGTGATGAGTGGGGGAAGGAGAGGTGTAGCAATCGTGAGGAGGAGGAGGAAGAGGAGAAAGTGGATGAAGATTCATATTCAGAAAACGTGACACAGAAAACTTTGTCTCCTCATCACATTTTGAAGAATCTTATCCTTCATTATTTTTATCACTTCGAAAAACTCACTCCTCCGTTTATAAACTGAGAGTAGAGGAGGAGTAGTAAATATAACCTGAGTTTCCCTAAGTCTTCCATGGGGGCTCTATCTGTCTTGGTATTCAATAAACTGAGGAAGGGTACTATGGAAGTGAAGTGACAACCTGAGGGAGAGAACTATGAAGGAGTGACTAACCTGAGAACCCCTAAATCTTCCGTAGGATCTGTTTTAGTACTCCACAACCTGAGGGAGGGTACTATGAAGGAGTGACTAACCTGAGAACCCCTAAATCTTCCGTAGGGTCTGTTTTAGTACTCCACAACCTGAGGGTACTGTCATCACCACCTGAGACCATAAGGGAGCAGTCAGCACTGAGAGCCAAACAGTTGATGCCTCCGTTGTCATGCTTCAAGGATTCCAGAGGCTCCGTCACCACTTCCTCCTTGCCGCTACCGTTGCCCATCCTTCCTCTCCTTCACTCTCTTGACTCACGAGGCCCTGAAGAAATTAGAAGGACCACCAAAACAAGTTATTTGACACAATACCCATTCGGCCAACGTGCCTAAAGGAAACACAGATAGAATTTTCTGTCTCTTTCTTCCATTATAATCATTATTGTTGTTATTATTTTCATTATTATTATTGTTATTATTATTTTTATTATTAATAATGTTATTACCATTATTATTATTATTATTATTATTATTATTATTATTATTATTATTATTATTATTATTATTATTATTATTATTATCATTATTATTATTATTATTATTACTATCGATCATATTGTTAAAACTAGACCTACAGTAGGTATTGGATTTCAGATAGTGTGTGACAGCACTAAAAGTTTGTGATGGGCCTTTCCTCTACCTGCACGCTAAGATAACACGACACAATACACTACACTACAGTACACACCAAGACGCAGAACTACACTACACTACACTACACTACACTACACTACACTACACTACACTACACTACACTACACTACACTACACTACACTACACTACACTACACTATACTATACTATACTATACTATACTATACTATACTATACTATACTATACTATACTATACTATACTATACTATACTATACTATACTATACTACACTACACTACACTACACTACACTACACTACACTACACTACACTACACTACACTTCACACATCAAGGTGCACAACTTTGAATACGAAGGAGTTAAGCAGGTATCACAACACGGGGTTATTTTCGTCCGTCCTATAGTCAAAGTCCCTGTTCACCTAGCATAGCAGTAAGTAGATACCCGGCTGTAAAAACAAGGATAGTAGTAACCTTGTAAGCTGGGGGAAGATAGGCTGATGTAACAACACTGACTGCCTTAATGACCAACACCATGAGTCGATAGGCATAAAGCCCTAAATATTCTTCTTCTATAGTCAATCTAAGGCTTCCTATTTCCTCCAAGCTGTTTTATGAGATATAGAGAGAAGCGAGGTATCTACGCGAGGCAAAATTAGTTCTAGATCGGAGGATGATGTAGGGAAAAAGGAGGAAAACTTGCCAGTGTGATAGATCATTAATTAAGGGACCCTGTGATGTAGTCAGAAAATTGAAGGTATACGAGTCCTTCAAATACTGCCACGAAACACCACCTTTATAGAAGGAGCTTGTTTCGTGGCATAGTCAGGAGGAATCAGAAGCCTCCAATTCCTTCCCATACACGCGATCACAGGGTCCTTTAGCCAAACAGTAGTGAAATATCCCCATGTTTATATATTTATTTTATAGTTTATTCTTGGAAAATGCAACATGGCGTGGGAGGTCTGCCGCCAGCACCACTACCAGCCAGGATATTCTCAGGTAACTCACGTGCTCACTACACTTTCACCCTCCCCCGTTTTGCCATCCAGTGTTTAGTGTTGTTTATTGGTGTTGCCTAGCGCTAACCCGATGCCATCACGTGAAGTCTCTCTGAATCTCGTATCAAGTGTTGTTGTCTAGATTGTAGGGTGGGGTGGGGTAAGGTGGATGGATGGATAGTGAAGTGTTGTTGTTGTTGTTGTTGTTGTTGTTGTTGTTTTGGTTGTAGGGTAGGGTTTGGTGGTGTTGTTTTTGTTGTTGTTGTTGTTGTTGTTGTTTATGTTGTGGGGTTGTGAGGCATGGGGTGGGGTGGGGTGGATAGTGAAGTGTTGTTGTTGTTGTTGTTTTGGTTGTAGGGTAGGGTTTGGTGGAGTTGTTTTTGTTGTTGTTGTTGTTGTTGTTGTTGTTGTTGTTTATGTTGTGGGGTTGTGAGGCATGGGGTGGGGTGGGGTGGATAGTGAAGTGTTGTTGTTGTTGTTGTTGGTGTTGTTGTTTTTGGTTGTAGGGTAGAGTTTGGTGGTGTTGTTTTTGTTGTTGTTGTTGTTTATGTTGTGGGGTTGTGAGGCATGGGGTGGGGTGGGGTGGATATTGAAGTGTTGTTGTTGTTGGTGTTGTTGTTGTTGTTGTTGTTTATGTTGTGGGGTTGGGAGGCATGGAGTGAGGTGGGGTGGATAGTGAAGTGTTGTTGTTGTTGTTGTTGTTGTTGTTGTTGTGTAGGTTGTATGGGTAGGTAGTGGTGTCGTCTGTTTGTAATGGCGTGAAAGTATACGACAGAATCACTCATATTTATTAATTCTCATTCTCAACAGTAGATTAGCAAATTAGACCCGCGAAGTGGACTGAATTGGCTGGTTTACTCAAAGAGGGTATAATGTCGGTATTGTCGGTAAACTGGAGGAGATTCATTCCTTCAAACTGTGTCGGAAAACAATAAAAAATAGACCATGTGAGTGTTTATTGACAAAGTTTGGAGGAATACGTCACCTCCAGTCTGTCATCATCTTACGTAACATGCTCTATATTTGACCTGACGATGGGGGTGTTTGAACTGAGGTCATTGTCAGCATGCGAGCCCCATCACCACCAACACACACACACACACACACACACACACACGACACCACTGACACATGTTGACCTTCCCTCTTTGACGTGCCTGAAGACTGTTTATCAAAACAAGACGACCGCATCAAGCAACTGCAATACAAGTACAAGAGGGAGAGAGACACACTTTACCTACACCATAAACACGACACTTAACACTATATGTCTGTCACCCTCATCTCACTCCACACTATATAAGAGGATATGTCTTGTGTTTGGATATATTTCTTACTTGTTTGTCTGGTTTTTTGTTTGTTCGTCTGGATTCACGAAGCACAACATATAAATCTCATCCCCTCCAACCCCACACAGTCACACATGCATTGACTGACTTCCAGCGTGAGGTGTGTGAGGTACGCGATCGATAACATGAGGTAGCGTTACTACAACAATGCTGACCCCCTCCCCCCCCCCCCCTCTCTCTCTCTCTCTCTCTCTCTCTCTCTCTCTCTCTCTCTCTCTCTCTCTCTCTCTCTCTCTCTCTCTCTCTCTCTCTCTCTCTCTCTGTCGCATTTATGGTTATCCTAGTTAGCCTGGGGAAATTGGAGGGTTACTGATTCTTTCAACTTATGCTACAAAACAGATCCTAATTGTATGCTGAGGTAATAGTTTATTTTCTAGTTGAATTGAGAGGATTCAACAACATAATAATTAATCTTTTCTCCCGTAACGCCACATCAATAGGCGAAGATTCTCACAATAATCTGATCAGTCTGTGTTGAGGTAGTAAATATTTTAATTTAGTACGCAACTCTATTTCCGATTCGGATAGTAAACATGTGACTTTATCAAAATGCTAAAATTTAGGTTTAATATGGATATTCTTATGAATAATTTCATCTCTAAAATAATATTTTAAGACCGTTTTCCTCCAAATTGGGATGGAGTGTGAAATAAGGTCCTAGTAAAGTCTACAACTCTACGGCATTGAAAAGCCGTGTTTCACTATCACTTTTCCATTTCAGATATTGATAGTAATATATTAACTATTATTTTTTATTAATAAGATTAACCTTGAGTTCACTCAAATCCCCAAGTTCTACCTTGGGAGTTCATGTTCATTACACATTATTCTACGACACTCCAACCTCATCACACGAAACACTGAAGCAACATCTCAACCATAATACCACTACAGTGACTACACCAACAAACATAATATTACCCCCACCACATAAGATACCACCTTAGAAGCCTACTTACCCTTCCTACACAATACATCCACAACAAACATACACACACTTAACTTTTCATTACACTACAACACGCCATACACGGTTCACTACGTACCAACTGCACTGCTGGATCACACCATCTACCCTCACATACATAAACAATACTTCACCATCTTATCATACGAGCATATCACACAACAACAACCAAAGCCATTATTTCCCAGTAAAAATATGCATTAATTGGTCAGGTTAGATTAGGAACAATACCTCATACGGTGTTATTCATTACCCACTCTAATTACTCATCATCATCATCATCATCATCACATCTCTCACCATACAATATATCATCACTGGCAATATGTTCTCATCATCTCTGCTCTCACTATACACTCTAACATCACCACCAGTTGGCTCCACTCGCACCTTACACACTGTTTTCACCACATGTAAGACACGGGCTGGATTTGTATGTACACTCGCAATCCAAAATATGTATCCAGGATTGCTTCGAATAGCTTGATCGAGTATTAAGCGAGCTCAAGCAAATGTGAAACAGGATAAGCGTTGTACTTGGTTCACTTGTATGTTAAATGACTCGAAACTTTAACAAGACCTGGATACAAATTTTGGATTACGAGTGTACATACCTCGTCTTTCAGAGTCTATCTTCAGTGTGCGTTACATTGCAAACATGACGACTTAATGGATACTAAGACGAGAATAGGGTTTGTGATGTTCCTCGTCCCTTAACTATAAGACCCATTATCGTAGTCACAGTACAACACTAAGCACGACCTATACGATTTGCAACTTTAACCCGTATTTACCGTCCTTCACGCTTGCTTGACTAGGAATACGACCGTAAGAACTCATCGTCTTACGTGAATGATTCCCAGCCTAAGACATTAATTTTCCTTCTCCATCGCCAACACTAAATATCCACTAAAATATTCACCACACACAAGGCCAAACCTGAGCTAATGTAACACTCACGGCATATCAGGGTTGTGCATAAATATTACAAGTATATATGTGTGATAATACAACCTGAAGGAAAGGTGTGGAGAGGTGCACCTGTGTATCATGGTGGGACCCTTCTGCCTGCCTGTGTGTTCGTTGGCGAGTAGTGGCTTCAACTCCTCCACACAGTCATCACGCAACCCTCCCCCACTGACCACAAGCCCCTCCCTTAACCCTGATTACACCCCACTACCCACCTTCTCCTCTCCCGTCCTGGGCCCCACATTCCCCTCCCCATCCTATTGTGGTTTTATGTCCTCCTCATTTCCTTCCTTCCCTCCACTTGCTTTTTTTTTTTTTTTCACTCAGCTGACCATTTCCCTTGTGTCTAATGCCCTCCTACCTTTCGTTTTATACATTTTACATCTCGTTTTTCCTTCTCTCCACCATCTCTCTGGCCCTTACCTCTTTTCCTTTCTTGGCTGTCTCTTCTTGTCCTGTTTTCACTTTGTACCCTCTCCTCGTCACCTTAAACTGACACACACTTCGTCCCCAACTAACCTACTCCTCCTTCCTTGGTCCTCATGACGTCCCCTCCCCAGTAGTCTTAGCTCTCACCCTCTATCAACTAACTCTTCCCTCTCCCTCCTCTGTTCAATCACGCCACCTCCTCCCCTGACCTTTTCTCCCCTCCTGTCCTAGCCCTCTCACTCCCGTCCCCTACCAGTCCGTCCCTCAGATCACCCCTCTCC
>JAWQEG010000065.1:1840000-1845000 GCA_033782935.1 Petrolisthes cinctipes | reverse complement strand
CTCAATCATTCTTATGAAAACCTGGTGGGATATTTCTTTTGTCTAAGACTGTACATGTCTGCAATTTACATTCTGGGTTTAGGACTAGTGACTATTGTCGTAAAGGTTAAGGGGGTGCGGGAGTATGGGACATGCTTGGGGGAGGGGGGGGTTTGGGGGGTGCGAGAATAGGGGGATAGGCTTGGGGGGGGGTTGGGGGGTGCGGGAGTAGGGGACAGGCTTGAGGGGGGGATTTGGGGGGTGCGGGAGTAAGGGACAGGCTTGGGGTGGGGGGGTTTGGGGGGTGCGAGAATAGGGGGACAGGCTTGGGGGAGGTTTGGGGGGTGCGAGAATAGGGGGACAGGCTTGGGGGGGGGTAGAAAGCCTGTCCCCTATTCACGCACCTCCATAACCCCCCCCTCCACAAGCCTGTCCCTCTACTCCCGCACCCCCCAAAACCCCCACGACCCCCCCAAAACCCACTGCACCCCCCTTACCCCCCCCTCCCCAAGCCTGTCCCCATATTCCTGTACCCTCTTAATATGGTGTGTGTGTATGTGTGTGTGTGTGTGTGTGTGTGTGTGTGTGTGTAAAGAGAACTGCATACCTTCGCAAACACCAAAATAATAATTCCTACCGTCAGAGCCATTTACTCTTATATTTCACCTTCGTTCTGAACACCGAAATATAAAGTATAAATATATCCATTCCTGACCATGACCTGTGACCTAGATCCACCAAAAATAGCTTAGTTCTCTGTTTCTTAATGTGCAATCATCCTGTGAAGTTTAATCATAGTCTGTCAGTCATTTTTTAGTTACGTTGGGAACTAAACTATAAATTAAAACAATTAAACGAATAACAAACAGGGTGTAAACATAACCTTTTGAAAATTACAAAAAGAAGGGTAATGAGGAGTGATTATCTAAGACTTCCCAATTTCATGTGGTGTCAGAAGTCAGCCAAAGAAATTATAATTAGTGGAAAATATTTACATCCTCTGAGTAAATAATATAATGTTTTGAATTCTAAACTCAAAATGTACTTTAAATTGTCCCATGCATGATAATATGTGTATGTATGAATGTATGTATGTATGTATGTATGTACATCTCTTTAACATTCGATTATTTACAAATTACGATTTATCCAGCCTTTCCCACTCTTATAATTCACCATAATATAAACATAATAAACATAATAATGATATACATAATAATATAATATAATAATAAACATAATAAACATAATTAATGATATACATACTAATATAATATAATAATAAACATAATAAACATAATTAATGATATACATAATAATATAATATAATAATAAACATAAAAAACATAATAATGATATACATACTAATATAATATAATAATAAACATAATAATGATATACATAATAATATAATAATATAATATAATAAATAACATACTAAACCATATATAAACAAAATATAAACATACATCACTAGGGTGAAAAAACAGCCAACGAATGAATAACTTACCAGAGAGGGAATCAGCTGAGTGGAGGTGGTGTTGGAGGTGTGTTGTATGTGATGAATTGGTTACCCTGGACAACACATCAACACAAACCAACATTACTACTACTACTGCTGCTGCTGGTGCTGCTGGTGAAGGTAGGTGGTGGTGGTGATGGTGGTGGTGGTGGTGGCAGGCAGTGGTGTTGGTCACTAGGTTCGGTCAGCTGGGTCCCACACCACACTCCACAACAACACCAACCACAACAACAACAGTAAACATTCCTCTTCAACCACTTGCTTGGGGGGGAGTCTGGTGGTGTTGGTAGTGATGTCGTTCTCACACTGGTACCATCTGAAGTCAATCCAGTGCCATTCTCACTTCAGGTACTCATTCACTCATTGGTAATATATTCTAATAGAAAAAACTCACCTCACATCCTTCTCCCGGTGTAGGAGTCGACCAGTGAAGCAAGTAATAATCCTCACTCCTCATCCTACGTCTTAAGGACCCTGTGATTGTGTATGAGAATTGGAGGCTTCTGATTCCTGCTGACCATGCCACCAAACAAGCTCCTTCCATATAGATGTTGTTTCGTGACAATATTTGAAGGACTCACTAACCCCCAATATTCTGACTACATTTCAGGGTCCCTTAATTAGTTTATTGGACAATCTATTTACCTATCCAGTCAACCAGTGTCACCCCTCACTCATCTCTTCAGGTAGGACTACAACAAGCAATGCACTCAATTTGTAGCCTATTCTTCCCTTTCACAATTTAAGGTAGTAATTCTTTTTTGGAACATTGCATTGCCATGATTCCTCCAAAGTATGCTAGGAAACAGGACCAGAGGAGCAAAAATAATAGTGTTCTGTTGCTTGGAATACTTTGGAGGACTCGGTTGCTCAAGTATTACCAACACAAAACTTCCCCCTTAAGGAGATTGTCTTGTTGGCAAATTGGAAGGCAACGGATTACTCCTAACTATGACAGAAAACAGACGCCCTCAGTGGTACTACTAGGGGATCTGGTTCGTGCCATAGTTTGGAGGAATCAGAGTCCTTCCAATTCACCAACAAAACACTTTCCCCTTAATTAGTTTCACATTTTCCTCTATACCTCACCCTCATATTTTTACACTCTTTACCTTCAATGTTCAGAAATTTGCTACTCCCGCTGCAACCATTCCACTGTGTATTCTCTCGTGGTCCTGTCTTTGAACATATGAGGACCCCTGAAGACCTTAATTCATGAGATGTTATTGAGAAACCCTAATGTAGTGATAGGACCTAAACGTTGGGCCCTAGCAGTGATTATCCACCCAGCACATTGCATCATGTACAGTCACGAGCACTAATAAGTATACAGTTTTGGTTGAAGTTTTGAACAGTCCACCAATTCACCAACGAACTAATTCCAATGGAGATCTTGTTGTGCATTTATTTACTGTCTCTAGGTATTCGAAGCACACCTGAATACTTATTAGTGCTCATGACTGTACAATACAGGTTCTATGGGGTATCTTCACGGTCAGTTGGGGTACATATGCAAAAGATAGACGTTGTTTGTAGCGACACGAAAAATCACACATTGTTTACCCTTCCCATCTGACTCTACAAAACAAGATCTGGTGTATCGCTCACATGTTCAGTCTCCCTCTAACTAAATATTCTGAAGGTGTATGTCAGTAGGCTATGTAAGTATGGTGTGGGACATATAAAGTGAGATCCTCTTTTGGTACATTAGAGAGCCTTTATTTCCCCAAAGTATGCCAGGAAACGGTGCTAGATTAATCAAAATAATGGTGTTGGTGGCTCGTTGCTTGGAATAGTTTGGAGTAATCAGTTGCTCTTTATTTACTAACACTATACAATCCCCCTTAACACTTATATTCTGGATAATGCCAAATACTTTCCCTCACAACTGGGGAAACTCTTGTTGTAGATCAGTCAGCCATGAACAGTAATGAAGGAAATACATACACACAGTCCTTTGAAAAAACACACACAGTCCTTTGAAAAAAAAAAAAAAAAAAAAAAACACACACACACACATAAAACCTCATATGATAATAACACAAAATAATACATACCTATTCAATCAATCACTTCCTATAAGAGAGAGAAATAATTAATGGCATGAGTGGTGTAAATGAGTGACTGTCCTATGAAAAAATTACCTTCATAAATACCTGTTCATTCTAACAGTCTTACTTCGGGGCAGAAAAGAGCGTGATATATATATGATTGACGGTCACTACTGGTTTGTATTCAGTATGTGTTCGATACAGTCACGACCCTGCTGGACCGGTATTCAAAAAACATCTTAGAGTTTGGACTTGTTCGTATGTTTGCATTTCTGACCTCACTATAGTGTTTCAGACTCATTTCGAAACAGCGAATGGTTTTGTTATTCTATTAGTATGAGCTTATATTATGATTTCGAAGCAGTGCCGTGTCGTAGTCCTTGCCATGAATGAACGTTACCAACAAAAATTTTACTTAAGAGTGAACTATTCTTTTGTGAAAACGGGCCCAGGTTTTGTTGAAGTTTGGAATCATCTCACATTCCAATGAACCAATTATAAGGCTTATCTTATCTCAGTATACTAGATGGAGCCTCATTAATTTAGGGACCCTGTGATGTTGTCAGAAAATTGGAGGTAAACGAGTCCTTCAAATATTGCTACGATACATCATCTCTATGGAAGGAGCGTGTTTCACCACCACTCAGAGTTCAGCCAATCACGTTCCACCTTACATTGGCTTTGGATTCTCAGTTATTCATTTATAAATATACGAGGGATTATACTACAAACAATTGCTACCTGTTGCCATATACAACTAAATTTTTCTTGCACTTTCTACTCGCTCAACTGTACATGATAATAAATTCAGTACAGTACATGGAATAGCAGACTAACTTATCGTAGACTTGGAACGAATATATCTGCAGTAACTAATCTCAAAGTAAACGCGTTCAAAGGCAGTACTTGTTCAAAGGCAATCGTTCGGTTCAGTATGTAAAGCAAGAATGACACGCGATTGAAGATTTGGAAAGAATATTTTTTGTACCAAGTATAATAATAACTATAGTAAACTCAAAGTATACTGCAATAATTTTTACCGCTTTTTGGACACAGGAAATAAGAATAGATATATATAGAGAGATAAGGTAAATTATTAACATAAACAAATGAGCTTAATTAACTCCGTGGAGGCCTGTTTTTTTTGCTATTTTTTCTCGAGTGATGGGTAAAATCATCTAATGTAAATATTCAAGTTAATATATAATAATCATCGATCACGCTATGTTGGTGAAATAAGGAAAGGTTACTGATTCACCCAAACTACATTTTGTCAGGAAACGACCTACCTCAATATTATTAATAGTGACTTTGGTTTCCAGGCAGAGTTTGGATAAATCAATAACCCTCCGATTCATCCACTTACAATAACCCGCTCAAGGGAATTATAAACTATTGATATAATGGACTAACTTGATTACTCCAATGTATGTCAGGAAACGGGACCA
>JAWQEG010000065.1:15000-20000 GCA_033782935.1 Petrolisthes cinctipes | reverse complement strand
CCTCATAAGGGTGAACTATAGTTGGGGGGGCTGGGGAGGGAAGGTAGGCAGGTAATTTGGTGCTATCGAGTTTGGGGAGTGACTGGCAGATAGTGGCAAAGTGGCTATTAATTGTCTCACATGCCTCCTGGCTAGGGATGTGAGAGACACAAGGGATTGATGGTGATCCCTTGCCAAGCCCACAGAGGTTCTTAACTTTGCTGAACCACTGACTGGAATTAGTGTGCCTCAGGTGATGGACTTTGGTCGGATAGTGTGACCTTTTGGCTTTCTTAGTCTCTTGAATTACCTTGTTTCTAAGTTGTTTGTACCTGTTGTGGTCGACGTAGAAGGCTCTGTTACGGTCTTGGAGTAGCCTTTTAATCCTGGGGGTGATCCACGGGGCGTCTGATGGGTGAATCACGGCTCTCTTTAGTGGGAAAAACTTATGGTATGCTGTGGTGATGCTTGATTTGTACTTTTCCCACTTGATGATGACGTCCTCCTCAGTCAGTACCTCCACCCATGGGTAATTAACCAGCCACCTACCAAACTCTCTCACAGCTGAGTCAGGTGTGGCTCGGTAGGACCTGATGGTGGGCGCCTGTAGGTGTGAAGTGGTGGGGGCTGGACTCCAAAATATGGTGGTGTGATTACTACGACCCACAGGGGGTAGAGGCTCAGGGGGGAGGTACTGGTCCCCTAGGTCTGTCAAGATGAGGTCCAGAGTGTTGTAGCCATGTGTTGGGAAATCCACGATTTGTGAGAGGTGAATTTGGTCCTGTATCTCTGTGGTAATCAGTTCATTGAAATCACCACAAATCACCAATCTTGAGGATGGAAACTGCAGTTTAAGGTCGTCACATGTTTCGATGATATGTTCTATGAGGTCTGGTCCAGTGGGTGCTCTTGGAGGGTGGTACACAACACAATATATAATGGAGGCTGTTTGTCTGGGGTGTGAGGGGGGGGTTACTCTGACCCAAAGGGCTTCGATTCCCTGCGGGACAGTAACACTCAGCTGTGAGGCACGTAGCCGTTTCCGGGCATAAAGGGCCACTCCTCCACCTCTCCTGTTGCTTCGTAAATGATGAAATAGTTCAAAATCACTGATATTGCTGAGCTCTGGTACGATTTGCCAAGCTTCTGTTATTGCAATAATATCACTTTTATATTGTTCGACAGTCAGGATTAGTTCATCCACTTTGTTGTTCAGGGAGGTAACATTGGATAGTAGTAGTGACGGAAGTTCGTACCACTTACGTCCTACCTCAATATGTTTGTATGGCGATTTCTTGCTCACTTTATTTCTTTTCCTTTTCAACCCTTTCACAATAAGGATAGGTTTCACTCTGTTAACACCTCCTCGGCGGCTTCGAATGTGGAAGATGTCTAGGTCCTTTAGTCGCGCCACAACGTCTGAGGGAGGATATCCGGTATTTCTTCTAAGTTTATAGAGTGAGGAGATATTATACGTGGTACACATCGTGACTTGCATTTAGCGTTCACCGCATACACAGTTCAGTGTTTTAAATTGTTCAGTTGATTGATTACACAGCACACACAGTTCGGATAGGCGCGAATAAGTTCGTAGGATGGGGGTGAATGAAGGTGAGAGGCCGACAAACTGACCTGGGCAGCACACTGAGGAGCGCCTGTACCACGCGTGTTGACCCTACCAAGGTCAGCGAGCGTGTATGTATGTGTGTATGTATGTGTGTGTGCATGTGTGTGTGTGGATGTAATAATAATAATAATAATAATAATAAACGGTTTATTTCTTTGGCAGCCAGACTGGCTGAAAAAATACAGTTCTAGTGTCATTGCAAGTATAAATAATAGAAAAGTTAAAAAGGGTAAAATACAGTTATAATGTCATTACATGTATAAAAATGGAAAAGTTAAAAGGGTAAAATACAGTTATGTGAGTGTGTAATTGTGTGTGTGTGTGTGTGTGTGTGTATATGCATGTTTGTATGTATGTATGTATGTATGTATGCATGCATGAATGCATGTGTATGTATGTATGTATGTATGTATGTATGTGCATGTGTGTGTGTGTGTTTGTATGCATATGTGTGTGTGTCTGTGTCTGTGTGTGTGTGTATATATGTATGTATGTGTGTTCAAGTTCAAGTTTTAGGGTCCCGCAGAGGGCCGCTCATGGGCGGCATAATATGCGGGGGTTGTGCGGGGGATTTAGGGATCCAGGGCAGGATTAGGAAGAGGGTTAGGATAAGGGTGGATTGGGTCAGGGACTGTGGGTTGAGGATTAGGATTGGGGAGGTAATGATTGGTGATCCTATTTCTAAACGTGTCAAGAGTGGGGCTATTAACTACGTGAGATGGGAGATGATTCAACTCTTGGATGCTGCGGGGAAAGAATGAGTGCCTAAATATATCAGTGCTTGTCTGGTATGTATGGTATTTTAAGTTGTGGCTGCCTCTAGTGGATCGTATACTTGTAGGGTGTAGATATGTGTCTTTCTCTATGTCAACTAACTTGTTTGTGATTTTGTATATCATCTGTTGTCTGTGTATCTGTCTTCGTGTTACTAATGGGTCTAGTTTTGTGTCTTGTTTAAGCAAAGTGACTGATGTAGTGTGTCTGTAATCACGTCTGGCCCATCTAGCAGTCTTGTTTTGTATGGACTCTAATTTATTGATATTATTGTAAGTGTGTGGGTCCCAGACGGTGTCGCAATAATCTAAATGTGGCCGAACGAAAGTGTTGTATGAAATAATTTTGGTGTCTGTGTTACACCTGCTGAGGTTCCTGCGCAAGAACCCCAGGACCCTACTAGCTTTAGCCCTGATGCTACCTATGTGTGTGTTCCACCTCATGTCCGCTGAGATGTGGACGCCCAAGTATTTGTGGGAAGTGACTGTGTTGAGGTTGGTGTTGTGTAATTGGTATGTATATGGAATGACATTATGGGCACGGGTAAAACGGATGTGATGGCATTTGTCTGGTCTAAATGTCATCTGCCACTTGACTTCCCAGTCTTCAAGTGCAGTTAGGTCGTCCTGTAGTCGAAGGCAGTCATTCCTATCTTTAATTGGTCTGTAAACTAAGCTATCGTCTGCAAAGAGTCTAGTGGTAGAGGAAAGTGAAAGTGGGAGGTCATTAATGTATGAAAGGAAGAGAAGGGGACCCAGGACAGTGCCCTGGGGTACCCCAGAGGTCACAGGAACAGATGGAGACTGACTACCGTCAAGAACTACACGTTGCTTTCTGGTAGTCAAGAACGTTCTAATCCAGTGAAGAAGTTGTCCCTGTATGCCATAGAATTCTAATTTGTGTAGTAGTCTTTGGTGAGGGACTTTGTCGAAGGCTTTGGCAAAGTCTAATACTATGGCGTCAACCTGTCTGATTTTTGTGTCATTGAGGGACTGCAAGATGTCATGAGTAGTTACCAGTAGCTGCGTCTCACACGAGCGTTTAGGCCGAAAACCGTGTTGATTGTCAGTCAGTATATTTTGCCTATCAAAGTGGTCCATTATGTGTCTATGAATAATGTGTTCTAAAATTTTGCAGGGGACTGAGGTAAGTGAAATAGGTCTATAATTAATGGGAAGGGTTCTGTCTCCGGATTTAAAGATTGGGGTCACATTTGCCAAAAGCCAGTCTTGAGGGAGTTCACCGGTCTGTAAAGTCTGTGAGAATATAACCTGCAGGACAGGGGCAAGAACGCTAGCGTTAGCCCTCAATATCCTGCAGGGTATATTGTCTGGTCCAGTCGCTTTGTGTATGTCTACCTCAGATAAGAGTTTCTCAATTCCTTGGGTGTTTATATGAATGGGAGGGATAGGTGGGTGTGATGGTGTTGGCATGTCTGGTAAGTGTTCATGTTCATGGGTAAAAACGGACTGGAATTGTGTGTTAAGGGCGTTGGCTTTGTCATGTGGGTGTGTAACCAAGGAATTGTTGTGTAGTAATGTTGTAATACCGGTCGAGTCTTGTTTGCGTGCTTTAAAAAAGCTGAAGAATTTTTTGTGGTTTTGTGTGTTGTCTGCGAGGAAAGTGGATGTGTATTTAGTTTCTGCTTGTTTAGTTTCTTTCTGTAGTGTTTTCTGTATGTTTTTGTATTCTAACCAGTGTTCTGTATCGTTGTATCGTTTTGCTCTGTTGTATGCCTTTACCTTGTTTCTGTGTAGTCTCTTTAATTGTCTATTGTACCATGGTAATGACCGGTTATGTGTGATGGTTTTCGTGGGTATGTGCTTGTCCATTGTGTCACGTATAAAGTCACGAAGTCTGGTCCAGTTTGTTTCCACAGAGCTGGCCATTGGGTCTGAGTCAAGGAACGAGTCACAAAATTCAACTAAGTCTTGGGTAATGCCATCCATGTCAGCTCTGTTGTACATGTAAATTGTCCTGGGTAATTGTTTTTGTGTTGTTGGCTTGATGTTTGCGTCAATGAGTACCATCTCATGGTCACTAAGACCAGGTAGTACTCGTGTCCGTGTAATTAAGGAAATGTTGTTTGTGAAAAATAAGTCTAATATGTTGGATGTGACCCCGTGCCTTATGTTAGGATTATGTCTTTCTACACTGACTTGTGTGCGTGTTGGTTCGAGTACTGTTTGGGTAAGTGAGTGGGTGTTAATGATGTCAATGAAATTTTCATGTAAGAGTTTCCTATCAGTCTGTAATAGTAAGTCGCCTTCATGGGTGGGATTGTCCAGTGTCGCCTGTGCTGTCCAGTTTATGTCGGGAAGGTTAAAGTCACCAGCCAACCATATATTTTTGGAGGGGTCAATTTTAGATAAACAATCGTCAAGGGTCTGCAGGTATTCTAAGTTTGAATTTGGGGGACGATAAAAGGATCCTATAATGAGTGTCCTGCAGCCCTGTATCTGTATTTTAGTCCATATAATTTCAGAGTCCGCGTTCAGTTCGGTGGCTGGGGTCGCAACTAGTCCTGGCTTTGTCGCAATTAGGACTCCACCATGTTTATCGTCTATTCTGTCCTTCCTGTGTAGGGTCATATTATAGGGACTGTCCGTCGGGAAGATTT
>JAWQEG010000065.1:0-2500 GCA_033782935.1 Petrolisthes cinctipes | reverse complement strand
GGTTAGGTTAGGTTAGGTTAGGTTAGGTTAGGTTAGGTTAGGTTAGGTTAGGTTAGGTTAGGTTAGGTTAGGTTAGGTTAGGTTAGGTTAGGTTAGGTTAGGTTAGGTTAGGTTAGGTTAGGTTAGGTTAGGTTAGGTTAGGTTAGGTTAGGTTAGGTTAGGTTAGGTTAGGTTAGGTTAGGTTAGGTTAGGTTAGGTTAGGTTAGGTTAGGTTAGGTTAGGTTAGGTTAGGTTAGGTAGGTTAGGTTAGGTTAGGTTAGGTTAGGTTAGTTAGGTTAGGTTAGGTTAGGTTAGGTTAGGTTAGGTTAGGTTAGGTTAGGTTAGTTAGGTTAGGTTAGGTTAGGTTAGGTTAGGTTAGGTTAGGTTAGGTTAGGTTAGGTTAGGTTAGGTTAGGTTAGGTTAGGTTAGGTTAGGTTAGGTTAGGTTAGGTTAGGTTAGGTTAGGTTAGGTTAGGTTAGGTTAGGTTAGGTTAGGTTAGGTTAGGTTAGGTTAGGTTAGGTTAGTTAGGTTAGGTTAGGTTAGGTTAGGTTAGGTTAGGTTAGGTTAGGTAGGTTAGGTTAGGTTAGGTTAGTAGTTAGGTTAGGTTAGGTTAGGTTAGGTTAGGTTAGGTTAGGTTAGGTTAGGTTAGGTTAGGTTAGGTTAGGTTAGGTTAGGTTAGGTTAGGTTAGGTTAGGTTAGGTTAGGTTAGGTTAGGTTAGGTTAGGTTAGGTTAGGTAGGTTAGGTTAGGTTAGGTTAGGTTAGGTTAGGTTAGGTTAGGTTAGGTTAGGTTAGGTTAGGTTAGGTTAGGTTAGGTTAGGTTAGTAGGTTAGGTTAGGTTAGGTTAGGTTAGGTTAGGTTAGGTTAGGTTAGGTTAGGTTAGGTTAGGTTAGGTTAGGTTAGGTTAGGTTAGGTAGGTTAGGTTAGGTTAGGTTAGGTTAGGTTAGGTTAGGTAGTTAGGTTAGGTTAGGTTAGGTTAGGTTAGGTTAGGTTAGGTTAGGTTAGGTTAGGTTAGGTTAGGTTAGGTTAGGTTAGGTTAGGTTAGGTTAGGTTAGGTTAGGTTAGGTTAGGTTAGGTTAGGTTAGGTTAGGTTAGGTTAGGTTCGGTTAGGTTAGGTTAGGTTAGGTTAGGTTAGGTTAGGTTAGGTTAGGTTAGGTTAGGTTAGGTTAGGTTAGGTTAGGTTAGGTTAGGTTAGGTTAGGTTAGGTTAGGTTAGGTTAGGTTAGGTTAGGTTAGGTTAGGTTAGGTTAGGTTAGGTTAGGTTAGGTTAGGTTAGGTTAGTTAGGTTAGGTTAGGTTAGGTTAGGTTAGGTTAGTTAGGTTAGGTTAGGTTAGGTTAGGTTAGGTAGGTTAGGTTAGGTTAGGTTAGGTTAGGTTAGGTTAGGTTAGGTTAGGTTAGGTTGTTAGGTTAGGTTAGGTTAGGTTAGGTTAGGTTAGGTTAGGTTAGGTTAGGTTAGGTTAGGTTAGGTTAGGTTAGGTTAGGTTAGGTTAGGTTAGGTTAGGTTAGGTTAGGTTAGGTTAGGTTAGGTTAGGTTAGGTTAGGTTAGGTTAGGTTAGGTTAGGTTAGGTTAGGTTAGGTTAGGTTAGGTTAGGTTAGGTTAGGTTAGGTTAGGTTAGGTTAGGTTAGGTTAGGTTAGGTTAGGTTAGGTTAGGTTAGGTTAGGTTAGGTTAGGTTAGGTTAGGTTAGGTTAGTAGGTTAGGTTAGGTTAGGTAGGTTAGGTTAGGTTAGGTTAGGTTAGTTAGGTTAGGTTAGGTTAGGTTAGGTTAGGTTAGGTTAGGTTAGGTAGGTTAGGTTAGGTTAGGTTAGGTTAGGTTAGGTTAGGTTAGGTTAGGTTAGGTTAGGTTAGGTTAGGTTAGGTTAGGTTAGGTAGGTTAGGTTAGGTAGGTTAGGTTAGGTTAGGTTAGGTTAGGTTAGGTTAGGTTAGGTTAGGTTAGGTTAGGTTAGGTTAGGTTAGGTTAGGTTAGGTTAGGTTAGGTTAGGTTAGGTTAGGTTAGGTTAGGTTAGGTTAGGTTAGGTTAGGTTAGGTTAGGTTAGGTTAGGTTAGGTTAGGTTAGGTTAGGTTAGGTTAGGTTAGGTTAGGTTAGGTTAGGTTAGGTTAGGTTAGTTAGGTTAGGTTAGGTTAGGTTAGGTTAGGTTAGGTTAGGTTAGGTTAGGTATTGCACTTGTTATGCCTAATTAGTGACACAAGCACCCTTCTGCCTGTGTGTGTGTGTGTGTCTTTCATCTCCCTCTCCCTCTCTTATTATTATTATTATTAGCACAAGTGTAGAATATCGTGCGTATTTTGCTAGGCTGTGTAAGGGATGAATTCCGCAATGCTTAGTCAAGAAAACTCTTTGTCATATAGAATTTTTTTTATGACTTAGGGTTGTAGGCAAGAACATTCGTGGTGTTGCCGATGGTGTGGTACCAGTACGATGACTCCATAGACACACTACAGAGCCATCGTACCAGTACCACGATATTGTCAACACCACTGATATTCATTCGTGCCTATGACCTTATGTTCGTAAACTCTTCATAC
>JAWQEG010000064.1:0-35947 GCA_033782935.1 Petrolisthes cinctipes | reverse complement strand
CCTTCAATAAAAGAAAAGAAAGAAAATCTCACAGGCAAAACCCAGTAGTCAGAAAATTGGAGATAAACGAGTCCTTCAAATATTGCCACGAAACACACACACACACACCTATATGGAAGGAGGGTGTTTCGTGGCATAGTCAGGAGGAATCTGCAGAAACCTCCAATTTTCATACACGATCACAGGGTCCTTAATGCAAATAGTCTTAGTTACGCTTGGCAAGAAAAAGAGAAAACAAACTCGTGAGCACTTTTTCTGAAAACTAAATGCGTTCCCAGAATGTACTGTGCCTTTACTTTTTTTTTTTACTGACGGGGGTGGGGGATGGGGGGGTGGGGTTAATCTCTCTCTCTCTCTCTCTCTCTCTCTCTCTCTCTCTCTCTCTCTCTCTCAGTCTCTCTCTCTCTCCTCTCTCTCTCTCTCTCTCTCTCTCTCTCTCTCTCTCTCTCTCTCTCTCTCTCTCTCTCTCTCTCTCTCTCTCTCTCTCTCTCTCTCTCTCTCTCTCTCTCTCTCTCTCTCTCTCTCACACACACACACACACACACACACACACAATTTCTCTCTCACACAATTTCTCTCTCTCTCTCTCTCTCTCTCTCTCTCTCCTCTCTCTCTCTCTCTCTCTCTCTGTCTCTCTCACACAATTTCTCTCTCACACACAATTTCTCTCTCTCACACACAATTTTTCTCTCTCACACACACAATTCTCTCTCTCTCACACACACAATTTTTCTCTCTCCCTCTCTCACACACACAAATTTTCTCTCTCCCTCTCTCACACACCACAATTTTCTCTCTCACACACACACACAATCTCTCTCTCTCTCTCTCTCTCTCCTCTCTCTCTCTCTCTCTCTCTCTCTCCTCTCTCTCTCTCTCTCTCTCTCCCTCTCTCTCTCTCTCTCTCTCTCTCTCTCTCTCTCTCTCTCTCTCTCTCTCTCTCTCTCTCTCTCTCTCTCTCTCTTTTTACACCGTGACTGCACTTCCATAATGACGTCAATAAATCACAAGGAAACTGGAGTAACACGAATATAGTATAATATGATGAAAATAATAATAATAATGCATGTCTATAATAACTCTAGATAGTCATTTAATTAAAAGGAGTAATGTAGTGCTCCAAACTAATCCTAGCAACAGGTTGGAGGAATCACGAGGCTCTAATGTACCAAGTTTAATGTTATATACCCACTTACTTAATTAACGTCGAAAAAAATATATACATTAACAAAAAAAAGACAAGAATGGGAAACAAAATAATAATAATAATAATAATATGTGCTTCGTCTGCTGCTGAAACAGTCTCTAATAATTATTGTCAGTAGGAGGGAGTAGAGCAAGCCTTTGTGTGTGTGTGTGTGTGTGTGTGTGTGTGTGTAAAGGGGGAGGGGGTACTGGGAAAGGTGGGGTTGGGCCAGTAGTAATTTCTATGCAAATGGGAATCAGACACATTATGGTGCACTGTCGACTATTGCCTTTGCCCCCCTCTCTCTCTCTCTCTCTCTCTCTCTCTCTGTGTGTGTGTGTGTGTGTGTGTGTGTGTGTGTGTGTAGGAGAGACAGAGACAGAGACACAGAGAGAGAGAGTGTGTGTGTGTAGAGAGAGAGAGAGTGTGTGTGTGTGTATGTAGAGAGAGAGAGAGAGAGTGTGTGTGTGTGTGTATGTAGAGAGAGAGAGAGAGAGAGAGAGAGAGAGAGAGAGAGAGAGAGAGAGAGAGGAGAGAGAGAGAGAGAGAGTGTGTGTGTGTGTGTGTGTGTAGAGAGAGAGAGAGAGAGAGACTCTGTGTGTGTGTGTGTGTGTGTGTGTGTGTGTGTGTGTGTGTGTGTGAGTGAGAGGAGTCCATCATGTGCTTGACAGTCTTCCTTGCTTCACTTGTCCCAATCATTGTCATCGTGGTGGTCTGGTCTGGGTGGATGGAGGCATACATCAATCATCACTCAAGGTTGTGTTGTGTGTTGGGGTCAGTAAGGAGTGGTGGGGGTGGAAGATTTTAATGCCATTTTACCGTATATTTTAATAATTTAATTTATCCGTGGAGAAATAAATGAACCGACTTCCATTCTGTTTTTATTATAGAGTGCATTCATTTTTTGAGTGAAATCTAGTGAAAATTAGATGTATATAATAACTTAGATGTGTATAATTATGGTATATTGACTTGGTTTTCATTTCGTTCACCGGTAATGCTAAAAACATGAATGGGAGGGAGAACATTGTCGACTTTTGCCAGGTTGAAAACAGTGTCCGTATATTATGTTAACTCAGTCTGCTTTCTTAATGTAACTTGGTACATGATAGGAAGAATTAATTATTTCGGGTAAAACTAATATTATAGGGTGCTGAAGTTGGTGTCCCTCGGTGTGTGTGTGTGTGTGTGTGTTGGCCTGCCAACGTGATCGTGTATGAAAATTTGAGGCTTCTGATTCCTCCTGACCATGCCACGAAACAAGCTCCTTCCATATAGGTGGTGTTTTGTGGCAATATTTGAAGGACTCAATAACCTCCAATTTTCTGACTACATCACAGGGTCCCTTAAACGAGAAAGTCGTATTTACTAATTGTACATCACCTCTTCCTTCAGACGGTGAGGTGAGTCCCCTGAGCATCACGCCCCCACCAGAGATGACTTCGCTGCCCTTCACCATGCCCTTGGAGGAGGAGGACGAAGAGGAGGAGACCAGATGGGGAGACGGGGGGCGACCTTCCTCCTCCCTCAGCACCGCCTCCCGTTCCTCCCGCATCCCTGTTCTCACCCGCTCAGCCTCCCTGCGGGTCAAATCCACTCCTGAGGGCCGCTCGGGAGGAGGGGCGTGTGGTGGGAAGAGCAAGAGTGACCCCAGACCTTCAACAGTTGCCAGGACAGGGAAAGGTATTGTTAGGTGAGTCTCTCATATAAAGGCAACACTCTATTGACACTTAACTCACGAGTATAAGGCAGTTTTTTTAAGGCTATACTGATTCCTTCAAACTATGCCACGAAACTGATCCCTTGTTAGTACCACTGAAGTCGTCTGTTTCCTCCTGTTATACTTTGGAGAACATGCCACGACACAAAGATCCAATAAATCAGATGCATAACAGGTTTTTACACATTGCTTCCTATAGATCCTTAAATGATATACAGTACTCATTGTTTGTAATATGCAGGTGGATGAGACGGTACTCTGCTGAACTGTACATTAAGGGGGAAGTACAGTGTTGGCAAATCTGAAGCGACCGATTCCTCCAAACTATTCCAGGCAACAGAACTCCATTATTTTTGTTCATCTGGTCATGTTTTCTGGCATACTTTGGAGGAATCAAGGCACTCCAATGTAACAAAAGTGAATTATTACCCCCTTAAACTTTACCATGTTCTTTATCTTTTCTCGTTCAGGTCTGCAAGTTTCGTGAGTTCCCGAGGAATGACTGGTCTCACCTCGTCCTTCTCTTCCTTACTCACCTCCTCTTCCACCAGCTCCTACCATCACCACCGCTCTTCCAGGCCTTTAAAATCCCTGACTCCAGAACTTCCCCGACGAGCCACCATCAGCAGCAGTTGTAGCAGTAGCAGCAGCAGCCATGGCAGGAGGCCTGGGGTCACCATTCCTGATAGAAAGAGTCAGGTGAGTGAGTTCTTGGGAAGTTGGTATAAATTTTCCACGTCACACAAAAATTTACCCAAACTTGGTTAAAAGAAAATCCCAACCATCGAATGAAATCTCTGGCTGCATGCATTCCAGGTTGTGAAGCTTATTCTCATCTCTTGAATTTGCTTCATTGCAGGAGAGGATTAATAGATCCATGGAAGTACAGTAGGTGGTTGGGAGTCAGTGTTTACAAGGAGGAAATACAATGTAGCATTAAAGTTCAAACAAAATATATTATACACCTCGATTGTTTGCAAGTCCTTCTGGTTTGACAAGGTATCATGTTCAGTATGACCCCAAGTCACGTCTCCCTCACCGTGCACCTAGACTTACCACCAAAGCTCAGAAGAAAGCCTATAATATAAGTCTTCATGGAACTGAGTTGTCTGATATGGCTTCCCACAGACATTCCGTCTCTCGTCCTCCGTCTGTGGATCTCAGTTGTTTTACAGTACAGTAAATATGATGTTATACAGTATATATGATGAGAGGTCAGGAGGGTTAGGGCGGGGCACATCCATCCACTCTCTTGATTACCCCCGCCGCCCCGCCTTCCGCTGATTGGATTCCCCTGGACACACCCTCACAGTCCACATCATAATGTTTAAGCTAATCACTCTACGTGCCAACACCACCTCCATTATGCTATAAATGTCGGTGTTGCTATGCCTAGTTATTAACGTGTCCTTGACAGTTTGAAATTTGGCTAGTTGTAAGCTTGTGATGACGTTGGCTTGTGATGACAGTGACAGCCACCGTCCACTGAAAAGTCACAAAGTCATGTGCGGAGTATGGGGGCATTCATACAGATTTGGGTTCAGTAAAATTATAAATTGCCTTATTTTAAATATCAGTTATTGATTTTGTAAAGATCCTTTTTATTTCATATACTCGCACAAATATTTATTATAGGCACGTAGACTGTGAGGGTGTGAGTGGTATAATATTTTTTTCACCTGTATTAACCCAGCAGCAGTATCTCCCAGCACCACGTCCATCCACTCTAATCT
This sequence comes from Petrolisthes cinctipes, assembly GCA_033782935.1. Taxonomy (NCBI): domain Eukaryota; kingdom Metazoa; phylum Arthropoda; class Malacostraca; order Decapoda; family Porcellanidae; genus Petrolisthes; species Petrolisthes cinctipes. Next base: position 31,308 of record JAWQEG010000064.1, on the reverse strand, counting down.
TTCATTTACACCACCATTCCCCACCACGTGAAAAAAACAACAAAAATCAACTACTGTTATTGTATTCCTTTGTATTCTCACCCACCACACCAAGAACCACGACTATTATTGTATTATTCCTTTGTATTCTCACTCACAACACCACAAACCACGACTATTATTGTATTATTCCTTTGTATTCTCACTCACAACACCACCAACCACGACTATTATTGTATTATTCCTTTGTATTCTCACTCACAACACCACCAACCACGACTCTTACTGTATTCCATTTTTGTATTCTCACCCACAACACCACCACCACCTCGACCTGACACTAAAAATAGCCACTGTTATTGTATTGTATTCCTGTTACTGTATTGTATTTTTGTATTGCCATCACCTCCACCACGTGTAGTCGTATGCTGGTGTGTCCTCGTCCTGGCACCCGAGTCTTAACCACAACCACAACCGAAGACCAAACTTCCTACCAGTAGTCACCAACCAAGTTAACCACACGTCCTCTGTTCCAACCACACCGGTGAGTGGTTTGGTTGAGTGGTTGTTGAGAAGGTTTGATGATGATGATTATGATTATATACTGACTGTCCAGTTGGCCAAACCTGTCATTTGACCACTTGACAACCCTTAAGGGGGAAGGAAGTTCAGTGTTGGCAAATCTGGAGTGACTGATTCCTCCAAACTATTCCAGGCAAGCAACAGAACACCATTATTTTTGTTCATCTGGTCCTGTTTCCTGGCATACTTTGGAGGAATCATGGCACTCCAATGTAACAAAAGTGAATTACCTCCTTAATACACCATAATTGTTGTATTTTCTAGTGTTCTCTCCCCATACTATATATCCAACCAATTCTTCCAATGTTTGGCCACCAACAGTTTTGAGACAGGTCACGAGCATTCCACTTTTAATAAACACTGTGGAATTATTATTTTAAGGACCCTGTAATATAGTCCGAAAATTGGAGATAAATGAGTCCTTCATATATTGCCATGAAACACCACCTATATGGAAGGAGTTTGTTTCGTGGCATGGTCAGGACGATTCAGAAGCCTCCAATTTTCGTACACGATCACATACTATACAATACCTTTTCCTCTTCCACCTCCTTTTCAATGTATTGGCATCTCAGTTTTGGGAGTGAGGTTCTCAGGGTCCTGTTGATTTTTGTCCATGAAACTTTGCACTAACAATGGACCTATGGTACGGATCATATCCACCTACATTATTGGGTGAAAAATTAACCAATATATATATAGGCTAGATAAATAAAATGTAATTTGTTTACATATAATGGTGTGATTATACTTTCTTCCACTCCTCATTTCATCTATACGTTTATATAAAGCCCCAAACTGTACTTAAAATATTGTAAATTTGCATTAAAAGTGATTGATTAGGCAACTATATAAATCTTGTATATTACTTCTGTCAGGGGTCACAACCAGAGACACCATGTAAGTCACCAGACCTAGAGGATAGTGAGTCTGTCAAGAGCTATGGTTCTGTCTCCTCTGCCATCAGCTGTGATGCCTCTCTACATCAACATCAACATCATAGTCAACACAATGGTACCAAAGGCAGCAGGAACCTCAAATATGTCCTCCACTGCCGCCATTCTCATGATGAACAAGACCCAGATAACTACCTGACCCCGACACAGAGGGCAGCACGCAGGATCAGGGAACTCAAGGTAGGAGTATGAGTCTGGAAATCCAAGAAAAGTAAAAGAAACTACAGTAGTCACAAGCCACATATGTATTGGTGCTACTGACAGTATAGTGGTATGTACGTCTGGAAAGCATACATACATACATATACCAGGCCTTCATCTCCACGTTGGAGGTAGGCCCGTCACGTCGCATATCCTACAAAACACAAATATAAAACTCACTCCCTCCCTCCACACACACACACACACACTTCATATCTCAACCCCCACAGCACAACTGCATCTTCTTGTGAGACTACAAGGGGTACAGCTATGTATAAATTCATAGTAAGGCCCGACAGCAAAAGCTGGTTTACCCCTGTCACTTCACTACAGGGCAAACTCCCCCTCCAGCATCCAGCCGGTCCATGGGCCACACTCAATGTAGGCCCCTCCCCCAAGAACCGTGAAGCTGCGTCCACTCCTCAAGTATTCACCACCCTCCTCCACTTGTTTCTGTCACGTACAATCACTCTACCTTGCTCCACACATATACCTCTTCCACTCAGAGCTCCTTTCACACTGTCCATCCATCTCCTCTGTGGCCTTCCTCTCCTCCTTACACCTCCCACATCTGAACCCCCTATCCTCTTTTACCATTCTATTTTTCTCCATTCTCTCCACATGTCCAAACCATCTTAACACACACTGTTCTGCACGGCCTGCTAACTCTCTCATGACGCCTGTCCTTCTCCTCATTCCTGACTGTGTTCATTCAACTCATACCACACATGCTCCTCAGACATTTCATCCATCTAACACACGCCCTACTATTAATGTAGAAACTTTTCACCTTCTCAATAATTTGCCACCCAGCCCATACAACTGCAAAACCTTCCACAATCCATTTCTATCAATTCTGTCATATGCTTTCTCGATATCCATAAATGCCCATACTACTTATTTACTTTTCTCTAACATACTTTTCACACCTGCCTTACTGCAAATATCTGGTCCACACAACCTCTTCCTCTCCTAAAGCCTCCTTGTTCTGTACCAATCACAGCCTCTGTACCCTCTCTGACTCTCTTTATCAGCACTTTCCCATACAGCTTTTTTACTACACTGGAAAGCATGGAGTAAATCAACTGCAGACACTAAAACCTATTGTAGCCTACTGATTTAGGGATTCTCTGTTTGTTTACAGTCTCAGAATGTTTCAGAAATTGTCAGCAGCTGTACAAAATATATTATTAGCCACTGACCCATTTTATGTTTTATATGAACAGAGGGAACTAACAGAGGCTCGGCGTGAAGTACACATGAGAGACGCTGAAATATCCCGGCTAACACGAGAGCTGGTAGAGCTAAGGCTGCTGAAGGCTCGCACACAACAGTGGGAAGATGATACACAGGTACAGTACAGTATACAGTACTATAAATATTATAGTAGATGAATTATAAAAATGATTTTGTCAGGATTGCTAGGTAGTTAATTATGCTGTACAGTACAGTACTGGTATTCAGTACTGTACTTCAAAATGAGCTAAAAGGCTAGTGCATCATCAGGTTTGAGATACAAAAATTTCAAAAGGTATTTGTAATTGATTGCTTTATGATGCAATGAATATCCAAATAAGTACATTCTTCTGACAAAAATATATAAGGACATTACAGGTTTGGTATCTCAAATTGGGCAGTATTGGAATGAGGAAGTACAGAACACTATAAACACATTGCAATTCCTTGAAAGGTTGGATTTTTTTTATTAAATTTTTAACAGCCTGCTATTAGTTAGTTCAGTTATGATATGTTAGATTTGAAGTTATGTAAACCGTTGGATGCTAAAAACACACTTGGTGAAAGGCTGAGCTAGAATAATGCAAAAGTTGTCAGTTGTTATATAAGGTTTTAAATGCAACTGTTTCATTCCATCTTCCTCAGGCTGGCACTGAAGTAGACTCCAAAATCCTTACACCGCACCCAGGCAGTGTCTCAACCGTAGTTAAGTGTACCCCTCAACAAACCAGGCGCGTACCAGTTCCAGACGGCCACCAACACCCTGCCACACCAACCCACAAAGCCACTTCTGCCACTCCCTCTGAGGGCAGCGAACCTGAGCTGAGCAGACTGCTAGACAACCTTACAAATGGTGGGTTGCAGTTGAGTTGAGGTTTCATCCTTGAACAACAGAGGACCTTACTAGTGCAAATTCAAGGATTCTGGTATAATGGTATTATGTAGTAAACAAATGGCCATCAACCTATCCCCATTCACTGACTTAAGATACTATCTCTCAATACAGATATATCCTTTAACACATTATGGAAGACTGCAATGTACACAACCACACTCGCCAACAACACAACATACACTCTCTGAGGGCACTGTGGGAAAGCCCGGTTCAGGCCATGGCCTTCCTCAGGAGTTCGGGGCTGCTCAGCCAGACAGCTTGAGGAACTTCAACAACAGATATATCCCAATATGAGACCCATTCTGTTTAGACTTTCTGTTTGTGAATCCATTTGTTTATCTGTATGTGTGTTGCAGGAGTGTGTGAGACTGGCACCAATGGACTTCCCTTGGTATCCCCGGCCACCAGATCAGCATCCGAGACAACTGGGGACTCTGTAGAGCTGACACGATCCTTGGCCGACTCAGGCCATTATGATGATCTCACTTCTCCTGCACTCTCAGCCAGGGTGAGTCAGCTCCTCTTCTTTTACAATACTACTTCATTGAGAGTGTACAGTCATGTCTAAATGTTCAGGAGATACTGCCTAACACTGTCAGGTCCTCAGATATTACATCATCAATACTCAGTTTCCATTCTCTCTGGGGGTGATGGGCCCCAGACCCAGGGATGGCAAAATGAAATATTAAAATCAGGGAGGGACAGATATACAAAAATTAAATGGATCACACTCAAATTCACCCTCAGTTAGTTCTCCCATAAAAAATATAATTTCAATTAACCATAGTGCAAGGTGCCATCATTTCATGGGTTGTCATTACCATTTCTTATGTGCTTAAATTGTCTTACTTGATTGTCAGCACATTTTTGTTTTAGTTATCTGCTTAGCACCTTGAATATTCTTGCAAAATAATATAGATGTCAGTTATGTTTTAAAGTTCATCCTAAACTTTTAGAAATTATTGCAGAATAATTTGATACTCCATTGGTGTACAGTACACAAAACATTTTGTTTCCATTGCATTACACAATGTATTGATAAATATTGTATGTGTTATCATTATTAGCATAACATTTTAAGGGAGATTTTAGAAGTGGAAGGAGCAGTCATTCTGCTTGTTGGTATTTAGTCTAACAATTCATAGAGTAGTAAGGAAGTGGAAGATTTGTTTTGTGTAAGTTTTTGGCTGTTAATGTTTGTGTCATTATAATTATACCTTTATCAAAACTCTTCATATTGTGTGATATGTAATGCTGGAAGATGGTACAATATCTTGACAATACAAGCCTCTTCCTAGTGTATAGAGTTTTGGAGACATTCATGGAAAATTTGTCAAAGATTTGATTGCCAAACATTGCCAGTCAAGAGTTGTAAGGTGTTATAAGATATGAATGTGCAATTGTCTCAGTGTTTTCCTCCATCCGATGTAACCTGTCAAAATATATTTGTCTTGATGTTTTCCTACACCCTCTATGTACTGTAACCTTTTAAAATATATCAGTGGTGCATTTATTGCTGAATACCAGTAGGTATTCCTGTTTGACATTCATTCATTTATAAATACTGTACCGGCAATACAATAATGACACATATTGCCTGAATGTAACATAAGGGGGATGAGATCACACTAAGGCAACTTGATCTAACTTTGATAATATACGGTACAGTAATATTATTATATTATATATTTTGCTACTATATATTATTGCATGTTTACCTTTGATATTAGAACTTCACAATTTAAAGACAGTGAAGCCTATGGATTTTTGGCACCTTTGCATCAAATAATTACTCATTTCTCCCAGAGGTTTGCCCTTGAGAGTTTTGCCTCAGCTCACCACCTCTTCCTAGGGGAGGTAGGGAAGGTGAGGGACCATTGAGCATTTTGTATGGGAGCAAACACCCTCAACATACATACATACATACATACATTTACACTATGCATCCTGTTTTGCACAGTTGCCAATTCCTTATCAGATTTTTCACATCTGATAGTATAGGTGTTCAGTGTTTGTGAGTACCTTTTGGAAGACTATATTGGATTATAATGTTTGTGTGCATGAAAAGTTTTTCTTGTACATTTTCATTTCATCAAAACATCTTCTAAACATTGAATTTTTATCTTGTCATCTGGAGAACGAACACTACATTGGCATCAGTGCTTGGTCTGTGGAGTGTGTGCTCATACTGAATAAATTTCCTGATAAGTTTAAGTGCAAAATGTTCATTAAAAACCCATGAAGTGCTGTTTGTTACAACTTTTTTGTTACACTTTTACCTGAAATAACCTTATCACTCATTCAATTTGTAAAGGTTATGTGGTTTGATAAATTGAGCATGAAAACTACTTCAGACCAAAGGCATAACAGCCTATGACCTGAAGTGGTGGCAGAAAGTCATACACCAAGTATTTTAATACTGTTATTCATGCAGTAGTATGGTACTGCATATTGTTCAGTTGCATTGAACTCTCGACATACCAATGAATGGATGGATGATTACTGTCATGTATGGTAGTGTTAGGGGCTCATACATTGGGTCCAGGTGAAGGTATCCGCACAGGAACACCAACTGCACTGCATGTTGTTATAGGTATCTGTTCAGTATTATTTTAGTATCGTAGTAGTAATTTTTTTAACTGAGTAGTTTAGAAATGTCAACTGGTGTCATGAAATTTACAGTATAGTTACTAAGTAGTGTGTTTACTTCTGCCAAGGCAGTTTTTAATAATCTTTATTTTCTGAAAACAAAATAAATGCAGACATGATCTCTGCCTGGGTCCAACACTGCCGATATGTTGGTTGACGCTATATTCCAATAGGTCAAAACCTCATTATGTACACTCTCATTACCGTATGTGTATACAAGACCATAGTTCTCCCCCCCTGACTATAGTCACATGATTAGCTATTTGTGATTAACCCTTAATCCAAGTAATACAGTAGTGCTTTTCTCCAGCAGGAGAAATTGCATGGTGTTAGAGAACAGAAGTCATCACCTGTATAACTCTTCAACAATAGCTGATGAATTTTGCAGGTTTCTTTAACAATAGTTGATGTTTTTTGTTAGAAGGAAGCACGACCTCCTGGGCTGTTGCCAGACAATTCAAAATATCACAGAGAAACCCTTTTGTGCAATATTAAATGTTAAAACATTTACTTAAACAGGATCCATTTGAGATGAGCCAGGGAGGGTCAACATCCCTCCGAGGGCGACCCATCGAGGAGGATCATGAGGCTTGGCAAGAGGAGGTAACCGTGGAACAACAAAGACGGCTAAGAACATCATCAGTGGAGCGACATCTGGCAGCAGAGGTGGAACGCCTGAAGAAGGAACTACAGCAGAGGGAGGAGATGCTGAGGAGGAACCACATGGAGGAATATCATGAACTAAAGGAAAAACACAATGATAAAGTGGAAGCACTCCTGGCCAAACTCAGTGATGCTAACCTCAAGTAGGACTTTGTTTACACTTGTCTAGTCTAGTCACCTTCTTAATCCAGATAGAGAACAAATAGCTTATGAGCTTTGTTTAATAAGTTTGATTTGCAAATGTGCCATTGGTAGTTGTTGATTATATAATGTTCACAATACTAGCTAAGGCATTATCAGAGGCATGAACATGGGTTTATATAGACCTCGGCCATAAAGCCTAGACTCTCCTGCTTTAGTTTAATGATGTTAACCTCAAGTAGGACTTTAGTTACACTGTATTACTTTATGGTTGGTTTATCTATAATGGTAAACATCCATTATCAATATTAATAAGATGAAATTGGCTGATGCATATTTCCTAATGCTTGGTATCTGATACCCTTTTCTTTGGACATATGAGTTACCTCAATAACCCACTATTCTCACCCAGCAAATGCTTCTCCCTCCTTTTGACCATATTCTCACTTGCTATTGTATACAGTATACTTTTTTACCCCATCCATCCCACTCCTGGTCCACCTCTCCCTCTCCTCTACATACCTCTACTCCAGTTTCTTAAACTCTTATGGGTATCTCATTTTCCATTCATTACATTTGGAAGAGTAAATAGACCTGATAATTGTAAGCAAACTTCTCCAGATACTTTGAGCTCCGACCACAATACACCCGGAGCCAGGAGCGGGTGCGGGAGCTGGAGGCAGAGGTGAGCAGCCTGAGGCAAGAGCTTGGAGAAGCTGAGCTGAGGCACCAAAAGATGTACCTACAGATGTTTCTCAAAGGGCAGCAAGCAGCACGACTCCAGGCTGATGACGAGGAGAGGAAGGTAAGAGAAGGGCAGGGGGAGAATGGGGGAAAAGAAATGTACAATATATGGGTAGGGTGAAAAGATGGAAGAGGAAGTTGAGTTAGAGGAAGGCAAGATAGGGAGAGCCAAAAGGGATGCAGGGTTAAATGAGATAGAGACAGTATAACCAAGTAAACAGTTGTGCATAGTCTGTTTGTAAAATCCATAATAAAAGAAACTGGAATATGAGGTGACATGACTGAAATGTGTGATGCTTTCAGGGAGGGAAATTAGAAGCAAGATTGATAATTGAACTGTGTAATGGTTGTAATGATTGTGGTCTGTCATTGAACTGTATGTTATTTGACCTTATTAATGTTGAAGGAAGGTGTTAGGATGATGATACTAACTGAAATTTTTTATAATTGTGACCATGATGTCATTGTGTTGGGATGATGCTACTAAAAGACTGTAGTCTTTATTTTCATCTTTGTCTGTATTTTTGAAAGAAATTCTACATATATTTTTTATCCACAAACCTTCTAAAAGGTCAGCATTCCATGGTATATGCATTGATTTTAAAGCAGACAAAGTTTAAGAAAGTTTATTTACAGTAGTTATGAAATATTGTAGAGCAATAAGCATATAGTTATCAACATCTATTATTGTCCAGTTGCTGGTTATTGTTGTGATGGGTAGGCAACAGAAGCATTGTCCAAGCTTGCCATTTCTTAACTAAGGGTCAGGCTTCTTTTGTTATGGAATGGATTATTACTTTATTGCTTTTAGTCTTTTGACACACCATGCTACCAGCAATGTTGAGCTATCCATCATTGCAATGGCTGACTGAGACCTTGTTTCCATTGCTGGCAATTGCACAGTCACAAGCATAACTGACTAATGAGTCACTTAATTCACACACTGTACAGTATTAGGCAACATGTGGGGTGGAAGTGAATTTTGTTATGGACTGTAAATGTGTGTAACACTGCTTATTCTGTCTCAAGGCTGTCCAGGAGACGAGAAGGTTTGGTGTGGCTTTACGGCTACAATGGCCTTTGGTGAAGGTGTCAGTTGTGTGTACTGTGTCCCTGATGGTGTTTACTATGTTTAGGTCTAATTATTGGAGCTAGACAAGTGAGCAGCAGGCAGTATTTATAACATGTAGTGTATATCTCGAAAAAAATATTTTCAAGCATCCCAGTGGCTGATGGATTTCTTGCATCCATATACAGTATAATCATAACTATTATAACAGTACAGTATTTATTATTAATTAATTAGCAAAGTTAGATTAGATGAGGGCTCAGTGCAGTACTAAGCAGTGGAAAGTTTGTTAAACTAGTTGGATATTAAAAAAATGGGCTACCCATGATATTCATGGAAGAAATTATAAAGGAAATAACAAGCAAGAGGCAAAGAGTTGGTTAACAAGGGATGGACACAGTACTATATGTAATCTACGTGGACCATTTGAACTTATGGAACTGAGCCTAGTATCAGTCTGGATCAATAGCTTATTTAAACAACGGACACTGGAAAAGACATTGGTATAAAAGATGGAACTGTTTGCCAGTGTTGGCAAATGGAAGTTACAGCAAAACATCCTGTTCCTCTACACTCAGACCAACAGTCCTTCTTCAACACTTCTGACCAAGTTGAACTTCCAAACATTAGAGGTCAGTGAGAAGATAAGGAGAGACAAGACCGTAGCCAAGGCAATAGATGTACAGCTTGACATTGTAGTGAAGCCACCTGCCTACCCACATAGCCTAGCTGACTCAGCAAGGTAGAACATGGAGTAGAAACCTCATGGATGAAGCCTCAGTGGAGTAGAAAGATCATGAATGAAGCCCAAAAGGAGTAGAAAGTTGGCTCTTCAGTGTAGAAAAAGCTTCACTGGAGTACAGTACAGTAGACAGTTCCTGGATTATGCATTATACTTGTAGCCGTTGTATGAGACTGTGTGAATTTAATGTAATACAACAAAAGTGGTGTAATAACAAGAAATTCAGTGTGTTCTGGTTTTGTTGTCAGATCTAATTAATGCCTGAAAAAATACTCCAACATTACTCATTTAAAACATCTTTGTCTGTAGAAAAACTAAAAAGCAATGTTCACTTCATGGTTGTCAATATTTTCTTCAGCCACTAGTGGATTAAAATTTTACTCCATTTGTTACTATCAGAAATTTTCCACTGTCTAACTAATTTCTTGTCTAGTGTTGTGTGTTTCCTAGTAATTATAGTTGCCCTTAATCTTCTACCATTGTAGCTTGGTGTCATATTACCCCAGTGGCCAGGCACTAGACTATTATATTGTACCAGTATTGTATTTCAGCTTCTTCGAGCAAACCAAACTTGTTGCCAGAAGAAACATATAGATTTTTTTTCTTGCCTTCCCCACAGGAGGTTGAAGGTGGGGTTGAAAGCAGTGAAATGATGAGTAGCGGAGCAGTGGTGGAACTGATGCGGCAGCTGAGCAACACACAAGACGAGCTGGAGAAAGTCAAGGTATGTAGCTGCTCTTTCCCTCCATGTTCTCCAAGTTTCACAACATTTTCATTTCCCATATATGTAGTGACCTCTCTTTCAGTTCAACAACCACCACCACCACCACCACTGTTCTGAAATTACTGAGCTGTGATTTTTGTGTGTTTCTTGTTGAGTTTTCCTTGTTGTTCTTGAGTGTGATTTTGTTGCCTGATGCTAGGATCTTATAATTTTCTTGTCATGTCTCATTCCTCACATACTGTACAGTTTACTTGCTCCTTTGGTCCTCTCTTAGTAGTTCAGCATTTCTTCTAAACGTGTTTGTTATTGAAATTATGATATATTGTATTCTCTTAATTAACTTGGTCAGTAGTCTATAAGCATTTAGTATAAATATTTCACTTTCACTGTACTGTACTGTACATTATTTGAATGTTTGCAGTATTTCCATTGTTGTCTTATTTCCACCTATGCATCCTTCTTCTTCTCATGTAATCTTTTATTAGCTACCTTGATCTGTACTTTACTTTGTCTGGTATGATATGAACTTGAATGTACTACAGTATGGTTGGTTCTCTTGTTCTTAATTGGTCTGGGTATTCTTCTCTGGTCCCTCACTTGTCTGTCTTGTCAAATGTGGGGCTACGTATAGGAAAAGGTATGGGGTAGTTTATGATGCTGACTGGTTTGATTTTGCTTAATGCCTTGTCCATTACTTTATTTTGTACTGCATACTGTACAATGTTTTTGAGTTTTAATTCACCTTTTTGGGTGGTGCAGTCACTGCAGTAATCAGACTACTGTTTGGTGTGTACATATTTACAGTACAGTATCACAATAGTTCTAGTGACTGTTTTGAGCTTGCAAGACATTATGTTGCAGAAGATATTTATATCATCGGAGAATTGGAAGTGTGTTCTTTAAACTGTTTTTGTTGTTGTTGAGCATTCTTAACATGATGACTGCTTGGCAGCCTCCTGTGTGTGTGTGTGTGTGTTCTAAGGGTAACTAAAGGCCCTTCCACACGAGGGACAATTGCCTGCTTGGCAGACAGTTACCAATTCATGTGCTCCAAAACAGAGGTGCATCTGGTTGTGGCCAATGGTTGTCGGGGATCTGGTAACACTGTTAAAAAGCGAGAGATTTCCACTCGGAGACCAGTGCACGTTGGGCATTTGCCTCTCATGTGGAAGGGCCTTAAAACCCTTAAATTATTGCTCACGTCACCACAGACAATACTCTCCTTACTGGGGACAAGATATGAGGGGTTATCACTATACAGAGACAGAAGAAATAACATACAATATATTAACCAGGACTGTATCACTTTTGACCTGTAGTTTATGTGGTGTATGTTATTACTGTACTGTACTTGGTTTCCTACTGAAATGTGTCAATATATGGCTTGTGTGCAAGGAGTGTTATGGGTTAGGCAGTAACAGTGACCTGAATGATGGATTTGTCATACCAAACATTAGTATTGCTTAGCTCATGACTTACTTTGTGTATTGCCCAAAGTGTGGAGTCATCTTTTGCTGTGTAAGGAAGGAAACCTTGATTGTTTTACTGAATATTATGAAAAAAAAAAGAAGATAAATTTGCAGTGCTGACAGGGCCAATAGCAAGATGACTATATAGTACAATGGTTACAAAGATCAGTAACACATAGAGACATCATTCCAAACATTAGCACTTAACCTATGACTTTTCTTGTTTAGTCATAATTGTGACATATACTGTATGTACAGTACTGCTATATATTAAAATTCAGTGTTGGTATACTTGGCACAGATAATTTGGTTTGTATTTAACCTTTAGAGAAGGAAGATTTTGAGTACACTATAATTATAAATCTTGTATTATTCCATTTACTGTATAGTCATCATCCAAGAGTAAATTACACTATGTACAGTTGCTCACCACAATCCCTAGCCCACCTGAGTCGAAGCCCGAGATCTTGAACAGGTGGTTTCTGGACGACAGCCCACCCAAACCATCACGAGGCTACACACACACATTTTGAACCAATGGAGGCTTTGGGTGGGCTGTCGTCCAAAAACCACCTGTTCAAGATCTCGAGCTTCGACTCGGGTAGACTAAGGATTGTGGTGCGCAACTGTACAAACAGGAATGTGTTATTTCTTTAAAGGAGTATATAGCACATTGTTTTGGGTGGTAAATCTGGAGCAAATAATTCCTCCAACCTATTCCAGGCAATAGGATACCATTATTTTTCTTGATCTGGGTCTGTTTCCTGGCATACTTTGGAGGAATCAAGGCGCTCCAATCTATCAAAAATATACTATCCCCTTAATACATATTTTCCAGTTGACATGGTTCATTATTAAGAAAATATGTAGAAAAAAATATTCTATAGAGTTCTGTACTGTACATTGGAGACCATATAGTGAAAAATAAGTATTAAATGAACTTGCATTTTTCAATTGTGGTACAGCATCAATATATTCACTATAGGCTACAGTAGTCATAGTAATTGAGATATTATAGGTTACACACATTTTAGATATTCCTGCTGTCATTGACAAGATATTACCATGATTTTTTGCATTTCTTGTGCTTATCTAGTGCTTATATGTATTTTTTTTATATTGCATTATTTTTATTTTGCTTTGTTTTATTAACGGGGATGTAATGTCAGAAATTGGTGGCTAAGCTGCTGATTCCTCCTACCTGTTGCGAACAATGTCTACACTGAAGGAGTGTGTTTCATGATATAGTCTGAAGGAATTCTTAGGCCAAGTAGAAAGCTATGCACAGATCATCGTTCAAATTGTGCCAATAGTGACTGACTCTACAACATTGCTACGGAGTTTTTTTTTTTTATATATATATGTTCCGACACTGGACATAGGCTTCATCAAGCCCATTTCCATGGCCCAGGTCAACTGCTACTTACACATACACACACGTCACGACTTCCAAAATGGTACCCAGCCACAAAGGGAGGGAAGTGAGGGTAATTCCCAAATACTGCAGCTGTTATGGTACCACCGAGGGTGTTATACAACGTTCGGTGGCCTTATAGGTAGTGTCTCAAACTCAAATCGGAAGAGAGTGTCAAGATGTTACAGCTATAGATAAGTAAATAATGCCATGAAATATTTCTCTTATATCTCCTATAGATAAGTAAATAATGCCATGAAATATATCTCCTGTCATGAGGTTGTATTGTGACATACCTTAGAGAAAACATATTATAGCCTAAGATTCACTGACATTACTAACCTTTTATCCTGTAATGTTGACCCTGTAACTTGGTAAGGAAATGCAGTACAAAATAATGCTCATTCTCACATCTCCTGAGTTTATTAATTTAGCTTTAGGAACAGATGTAAAAGTAGCATTCAATCTTGCATACTTGCACTGATGAATTACTATTTATAAGTGCTATCGCCTCTGACTGCCGCTTTCCAATTCTCATTAATTGCAGTTTCTATTTTCTCATGCACTCCTCAAAGAAAGTGTGTTTGGTATTTGAGTTTTCCATTCTTATCTTGTATACAGTATCTTCTATTCTCCAACCCAGAGTACCAGAGAAATATATGCTTTGAGATGTTGATACTGGCACATATGGAAGGAGTACGTACAGTATTTAACCCTTGAATGATGTGGGTTATTGTGTGGCCTTCTGAAATATCTGTTGTTAGTCTGAGCATGATATCTAAGAGAAAAGTTATTTTAAATGGGATATTAGAAATATTCTTCAACACTCATAGTGGGCAAAGTTGCAACATTTCCAAAGTTAAGTACTATTACAATGAACTCAAAAACAGTGAATTAAAAGCTGACACTACATTTGGAGTGCAGGAACAACAAAGAAAGAAAGTTAAAAAATACAAGAAAACTTCTTTGCCAAAGTGTTATGTTATAAATTAATTATAACTTCTGAACAGAGACTTGGAACTTAGATAAAACAAAAGCTTGGACTAATGCCTGATAATTATACATACTGTATGAGTGTTTAAAACAAAAATGTAAATGTAAATCAAATAATGGGCTTCCAGTCTTTATCATTTCTGTGAAAAGGTGCTGGCCTGAGGCGAAAGAGGATTTCTTTAGCTACATTAATGAAGGCTATATTGTCATCAAGTCTGCAACCATTACCCATACTTGTAACAAAAGCTAAAGTAACTGTGCTGTCTCAGTTTCTCTTTCTGTTTCGCACTCTCGTTTGTCAATTGCCTCTGGTTCCCTGCTTGCTCAAACCTGGCAGCTATTTGATTTCAGGGAGCTGCACCCCCCTTGCCTCCCTCCCTCTCCTCCCCTGTGGTGCGAGGCCTAGCTAGGGTTTCGTCCACTCTTATTGAGTCCAAAGCAGCGCTAGTGGATGGTACACAGGCAGTCAAACTGTACTTCCAGAGCAAAAGTCAGGTGCGTAATGTGTACAATGCTGCTGCTGCTCCATCCCCATCCCCAATTTGGCTGTACACAAACAAGAACACACAGATGCTATTCTAAAATGCTTTTATTTTTAACATGGCAAAAATGCATCCACTCCCTCATTTTACTTCGTAAATTATAGTACAGTATAAATCATGCTGATTAAGAAAGACGAACATTAAGTACACCAGATAATAATTTGTAACCACTGGAATTGACTCAAAACACTTATTGCTCTGATAATCATATGTTGGAAGGGAACTGGTACATTTAAGCCAGGTTAACAAGATGTACAGTAAGTGCAAATATCTGATGCTTGTGTGGAGATTTGGAGGATAGATGAATGTGTAGTGGTTCTGTACTTATCATATGTACATACAAGCTATCGGAAATTACTGTGACATTGTTCACAGAAAAATGCCATATTGTTAGTCATGCAAGGGAAGATGCACTTGCCTCAGCATCTGTTTATGCTTTCATGTATGCAGTCCCATGCTGATAAATACTGTCATACCTTTGTTAATACGTGAATGTGCTCTACAACAGCTGTGGCTTAAGTCCACTTGGCAAATTCAGGGTGAGCTTTGCAGCTATGATCCACCCGATATGAAATATCTTGTTACCGAAATTTAAAACATCTTAAAGAGTGAGATTACATCTAGAAAATTGTACAGTACATAAGAGCACTATCTAAACATGAAATGGAGATATGACTGTATACGACTGATATACTTTTAAACAGTATATCAACTTGAAACCTGAATTGATTAGAGCATTGAATACTTGTTTTGTCAGAGGTTAAATATCTTTTTACGTGCTACCCAGAAAATAGCTTTCAAGATTGAATAAGAACTGGTACTACCAGTAACAGTATGCTGCATGCATAAGTTAAAGAGGATACATGTATAGCATGTAATAATGTACAGGTGGTACAGTATTGTATTTCATAGACATGAAGATATTAACTTAATATCAATATAATGTATACCGGTAAGTAAGCAGTGAATGCAATTATATATTTGGCTGTGTTATGGCACTGCAAATTTCTAGATTATCTGGGAGGCAGTTAAAGAGCTGTAAACATGAGGTGACAAGGAGCAAGTGGTAGTACAGTAGATGTGTGGTATGGATCCATATTTTATGGTGCCTGTTGTGTTGTGTATTACCAAGAGCAACTTCTTTTGGGAGCAACAATGTCTGTATATGATTATAGCTATAACAAGTGGGCAATATTGTATTTCAAAATTAGGAGGGGCAGGCTATTATTTCTTTTTCATGTTATTAAGTGAAACGAGTATCGGGTGTGTGTATGTGCTACAGTATAATACATATAAAGACAAGAGAAAAAGTGATTGCTTTATAATTATTGCTTGTACTGTAATGATACAAGAAATGTTGTAATAGTGACAACAGTTTATAGTAGTGTTTATCCCTTCCCTTACCTTTTTTTTTTAGTCACAATTGTATTCATATTTTCTAGTCTGTCTTATGTGACTTTACCACTGAATATCATCCTCTTTTGCATGCATATTCCCCAGACCTGCACTTTTGAATGTGAGTACTTGGTGCATGTTGTAAACAAGCTTGCATAATGCATTTCCGTTTTAAGAATTATGCTATTAGGTGACATGACAGAGATTAATGGGGTAATTCACTTTTGTTACATTGGAGTGCCATGATTCCTCCAAACAATGGCAGGAAACAGGACCAGATGAACAAAAATAATGGTGTCCTGTTGCTTGGAATAGGTTGGAGGAATCAGTTGCTCCAGATTTGCCAACACTGTACTTCCACCTTAAATAAGCTTGTCTATATGTAAACTGTGCTGTACCCTGTAAACAAATTAAAATCCTGAATTTAATTGTACAGTACAGTACAGTACTTTACTGAAATGATACATTAACCAATGTGCATATAAAATTATGAGGACTTGGTTGCTGTACTGACTAAATGTGTAATCACATACTATACTTAACCACAAAGTACAGTACAGTATTCTACTAAGTTCTAAATACTCAAGGGAGGATTTTCCATCCATGTGAATTTTTAATACAATGGACAATACAGAAAGGTACAATATTGCTGCTGATGCCTTCATTGTTTTTGCTTTCCCTTGAGCTAAAAATTGTGCTTTTGTAGATATCATTCATGTTGTAAACTAGTGTGTTTTGTCTGTGTCTGAAGATTTTTTTATTTAAATTTTTTTTTTACGTAAATTGTAGTGAATTCAGGGAACAATAATTTCTCAATCTTGGCTGGTTGATGTAACCTTTTAAAAACAATTGATGTTGATAATCAAAATACAGTACAGTACAAAATTGTGTTTCTCAGATGCAATCATCTTACCATTTTTCTAGCTGGAAGGAAACTCTGCACAATTTCAAAAGTATAAAATTATTTCAATTAACTCCAAACCAACAGCTTAGGTTTTAGATCATGTACTTTTTATAATCAAACTGTGATTCCTGGTTCCTCAGTTTCTCTCCTGAACTTCTCTATGCAACACCACCTTTATTCATTGTTTCTCTTAACCATCCACATCCTATCTTTTGCTAATATTTTAACCCAGAATTGTAATTTGCACAATACTTTTGTTCCTCTGTCTACCTATTCACCATATTCTTTTATCAAAACAATAAATATGGAGGTACTTCTGTTTACATCTTTGTGCTGAAGCAGTATATAGTGAATTGTTGTCAGTATACAGTACAGTAGTAGGTTCTTCAATGGTACTGTACTTGTGTGTTTTGCTTTGTTATGTTTTACACACCAATTTCATTTATTTTTTTCCTTTTTCTTGTCATTCTTCTTTAGTTAGCCTTTAGCTTAATTAAGCAGTGTAATCCATGCCAGGCTCTGTACTAGTGGTGGGGAGTGTCACAGATATGGCTACTCAAGCTTGGCACATAAAATATGAAGAGAAAAAAAACTAACAACAATTTCTTATCTGACATCAACTTGTTTCGCCTCCAGGCCCTGTACCAGCGGGAAGTGACATGCCGGAACAACCACAACAACAACAACAACAGTCATCACAGCAGAAGGAGTGGGGAACTGGATCCGGAAGTGACGCTACAGTTCCTCAAGTCAGCAATCTACTACTTTCTGACAGACAAGGACAATGCGAGGGGACACCTGAGAGCCATCGAGAGCATTCTGGGGTACACGGAGCGGGAGAGACACAATATGGACCGGGCTGCCAAGTGAGGGTGGGCCTGGGGGGGGGGAGGAAGAGGAGGAGGAGGAGAGGGAAGAGGAGGAAGTGGTGGTGGAAGAGCAACAGGAAGGCTGGTAGGGAGGTGGAGGGTGATTGCTAAGAGAAAGAATGACTGAAAGAACGAGGCCAAATGAGCACAGAAAACCCATTTGAAGAGGAATGATCACAGAGGTTAGATGGCTGGTTGGGAGGTGGTGGATACTGCTTGGACAGAGAAAGAAATAGTGATGATTGTTAAAAGATAGGAAAAGGAGATGGAAAATACCGGAAATGAATCTTCAGCATAAGGATATTTAAAGAAAACAGAACAATTCCAATGAGGAAGGTGAATAGTAACATTATCAATAGTGGATTTTCAAATGTTTTCTTGATAAAGAAGTGGAAAGTGACAGCACAGAAGAGTGGTGTGGCGTAGACTGTATAGCAAAAGGAAGGATGTTCAAGATGAAAGTTGGAATGAGGGTAGTGTGACAATGAAGTGTGAAATGTTTGACCAGATGAGGTGCTATATTTGATTTGAAGTGTATATCAAGAGTAGAATGTGGTGTCTTTTATGTCATGTAAATTATTGAACTGTATATTAGAATGATGACATACAAGTAATGTGTACTAAAGTGAAACTTACCCAGTTAAACCACCATGAACATTGTTTGGCACAAAATTAAAACTTGGCATTTATACTCGTTGTAAGGTTAAATTACCTTGTCAGTGTTTGTGAAAGTTTTTGAAGTGAAATGAGGAGTGTATAGAGCATTCAGTGTTGTTATATAAGCCAGATGATGTAACAGTTATAACGGCTGTGTTTATGTTTTGAGATGGTTGGTTTTCTAACCCTCTGTAGTTCTCCATTTGCTACCATGCTTTTGAAAATCAGATTGAAATGAAAATGATAGAATTGTTGAACAAAGATGGTTAGAAAATCACTCAAACATCTAAAAAAAAAAAAAAATGGTATAAAAGGCCGAGACTAATGAAGGATGTCAGGTGGTTGGGTAATGAAGAAAGTCAATAACATTATCTACAGTTATGTGGTGTTGAATATGCTGATTGTAAAACACAGAAGTAATTGTTTTTGTGTAGTGTCTGTTGCAAGCTTATGCAGTACTGTGTATTTTATGCAGCTTTTTCACTGCATAGTACTGTACACTGTATCAGCATATTTACAAACCATGAGAGCAAATTTATCTGTATTTGTTTTCCCGAACATTATTTATATATCTACATGTATCACTCCATCAGACTATATTTGACCATAGCTTCATTGTTATAACTTCCACCACATTCATCATGCAGTGGTACAGCCGGCAGCATAAATTCACGTCCATCTCACGTACCATTTAATGCTAATATGACGACTAGATATATAGTTGTATTTTGAACCAGTTTCTATTCTAACAACATATGTAATTTACCATATGAAAAGTACACATGTCATTTTTGCATTCAAATTCTGTTACGACATCCCAATATATAGCTCATACATACACAGGTGGAAATGAAGCAAACTTATGCTGCCGACTGTACATTATATAGGATGTTTCGGGAAAAATATGCAAGACTGAAGTAGTTTTTAGTATACATGTACTTAAGTGAAGAATGTTTTCTTAACTTGGAATTTTCAGCATTTTTTCATCATATAGAAATTATTGAAGAGGAAATGGGCAATGATTTGTCAATGTTACTCATTTGTTGTTTAATAATTTATTATTTAATAAATTACCATAGGGAATTTCTTTGTTAGAATATTATCAGTTAAATGCTTCCTAAAGTCTTGCACATTTTTTCCGAAATCGTCCTTTATTTTACAAGAGTGAGCTCATATAAATTTATTTTCTCTAAGAGGTTTCGACCAAGAGCGCTTCCCCCTTTATGAATTACATTTACAAGTGCAGTACAGTAGCCTGTACTGCATTACAAATTCTTTATAAATGATTTTGTACTAAATATTTATTTAGTTTTATAGATATATAATTATTATCCAAGTCTATCCAAGATCTAAAATTGCTGGGTTTCTTAAGTTTATTGGTAATTTCTTAAGGCTCATCAGCTCAGTGGTGGGCAGCTACCTACTGTGATTCTATTTATGATATAAACCAATTGCTTATGTGGTTACATATTCTTGAACATGTTTTTATAATGGCCTGTGATATAGTTAAACATGTACAGTACAGTTATTTAAGGAATTGCAGAGATCTATATACCAAAATTTTACTGTTGTTAGCCTTGTTGTTGTAGTTAGTTGTAGCTTTGCTTCATAGTATGTACGGTTGGCCACAGGAATTCTTACACAGTTTATATGGAAAGAGAGGACATTATTTTGAAAGTACTGCAATGAATGGTCCACCAAGTGACTCGGTGATTAGCAAAACAACAAACCTAATGATAACGATGTACTGCAGTTACATAGTCTTACATTTTCTATATGTTGTAAGCCCTCGAAAACAAGTGTGTGTACGAATTCTTGTGGCTAATTTTACAGTATATAATATACAGTAATATGAAAATTATGTCATGAGGCCTTATTAGCCGCTGTAATGGGTTAGAATGTTGATTTACTGATCCATTAGTTCAGGGGGTAATACACTTTTCACACAATGGAGAGTCTTGATTCCTCCAAAGTATGTCAGGAAACAGGACCAGATGAACAAAAATAATGGTGTCCCGTTGCCTTGAAGAATTTGGAGGAATTATTTGCTCCAGATTTACCAAAAGTGTATTACCCCCTTAAGGATTCTCATTTTGTTTGTATAATTGTAGGAAGTGGAGGATATTGATTGATTTTCACCCCTTAGTCCCAAGTGTTATACTCTTTGGTTTAGATTTTGTTAATTAGTAAGCAGAAAAAGAGTAATGTCAGTGAGCCAGAAATGAGAATCAAATTAGCAGCCAGCTCAGCTTTCATTATGTACTGTACACACTGTCAATAAAGTATCTTCATTGGTTATGCAAGGAATTTCAGAGCAAACGGCAAAATTCACAGTATCAGATTATGGCTACCTGGTATTAGTTTCTTAAGAATTCTTCATCAATACAAACCTGTGAAGATATTTTTCAAACGTGTACAGTATGTTCGTTGACCATACATACAGTATCCTCCAATATTGTAGGAAATATTTCCATACTTTATAATGTGTACTGGTTGGATTAAAACCAATTATATCAGGACAGAAAATGTTGTGAAAACCCTGTTATGTATTTAACCTATTGTTCAGCATTGACCATTTGAACAGCTACCAACAAATCAATAGCCATAAAGGCTACACAAGTCACTTGCCAAAAATATTGAATAATTAAATTATTAGTTTCTACATGCAGTACAGTATTGCTGTTGCTTTTGTACAGGTACTTGCAAACTTATGAAGAACTGTGTAATTGCTCCAAAAACTCAGAAGTCCAATTCACATACAGTATTTAGCTATTTATACCATAATATAATGAAAAATGTATGTGTCGCATGCAAGCTTCATGAGCTGCCGGGTAGATAATGATAACTGGTACATTTACTCCTTATACTTTATACAGAGCCATTGTTCCACTCATTATATGGCTGCTAGCCGTAACTTTGCATGCATGAGGATTTAACTCTGGATACACAATATATTGCTTTACTTATAGAGAATGAAACTAACTACACTATCATAAACAGTGAATCAATGTCTTTATAGATGAAGAAAATGATCTCTCATACCACCATATATTATAGGTTTAGATGGTGAATTTAACCATCTAAATAGTATGAGGCCATTCATTAGACAAGGTTTAAGTGGAATAGTGGTTTTGTTTATCATCTTGGGGGATGGCTTCTAAGTATCAGGAGAGTAGTGGAGCATATAGCTTAAGGGGGAAGTACAGTGTTGGTAAATCTGAAACAACTGATTCCTCCAAACTATTCCAAGCGACAAAACCCCATTATTTTTGTTCATCTGGTCCCGTTTCCTGGTATACTTTGGAGGAATCAAGGTGCTCCAATGTAACCAAATTGAATTACCCCCTTAATATCACTTGATACACCAAAAATCACCATAGCTAGTTGTAAGGTATAAAATATTTATCTTTCATACAGTAAAAGCAACACCACTAAAACAGAAGAGACAACATTAACTATAGCTGGAGAATTTTAAAGAATAGATTTACACTGTGGGCTGATTACTGTATGCAGTTGTTGGTTCTTCCCCAATCCTACATTTCAGTCTGTTAAGCAGTCCCATACTCAATAAGTTTCTTCCATATTTAAGTCACCAGAATCATTTCACAATCCATATTCCTTCAGGTGTACAGTATGAAAATTAATTGTGAACTTTGAAATTGGCCCAATATATAAGCCTTGGAAGAGTTGCATTGCTCATCACAGCCTCCACAAATGCTCCACTTCTCAGTATTCCCCTTAATGCTATGGCTAGAGTCAGATTTAGATCTTTCACACAAACCTTATGGAGTAGTTGTGAGGTTAGAGGATTCATGTGATGCATATTAAATGGAATTGTATACAACATATAGGGTTTTGATTGTCTTGCTACTACTGCTTGTTTTTGTCAACTCCTTCAATTTTTGGATGCAGGTGATCCATTGTTCCAGAGATTGTTTACTGAATATTTTCAGATTATTTAATTAAATCTTTTGAGTATTTAATCTTTTTCATGTACCATTTGTGATTTCTTGTACGCTCCTGTTTTGTCTTTGTGTTGATCTCTTTGCAAAATGTGATTATCTCAGCCTTTACTTGTTTGATTTATCTGTTCTTCCATTGTGATTAGTGCCCAATAGTTCCTGTTGCCTGGCTTGTACTGTATGTAGATGTTATTGCCTTAGTCTTTCTTTTTAGTTCTACATCTTGTATCTTATCATTATTATATGTTATGCTTTCCTCAATAGTTATGCATTGTGAATAGCCCAGTAGGGTATCCATATTGTACTTTTTCAATGTTAAATAGTTTGCAATCCATATGTTCATTTGAGCACCACTACATTGTATTGTGTATAAGTTGTGACTCTGTCCATGTTGGTTTTTGTTTATGCAGGTCATTAATGTCACTACAGGCCATTTTGTGAGACGTGGGGGACATTAAAATGGTTCAAGTTTTAAGCAGTTTTATAACCGCTGTTTCTCCATTGTATGTGTGCCAAAGCAGCCTGTGGTGATGGGACGAAGTGGCATTAGACAGGGAAGGTAAACCACTGGTGCCTGTACTGACCTGTGTGATTAGTGGGATGGGAGTGGCTGTAGGATTTGAATTTACTAATGTCCTAAAGTGGTTTGTGTCAATGAGCAGGTTTTAACATCTTAACAGTTAAATAATTATGGGTAAATTTGAAGTAAATTGTCACTGAATTCAGTTACCGCTAACCTTAAAACAATTGTAAATTTTTACAAGACTTACTGTACACCTTAAGTCCTGATATTTCCATTTTATAGCACCTGTTCCTCTGGGTACCATACACCTATACCATCCCTAACTGGTTCATCTTCTACCAACCCTGTACTGTACACAGCTTCATGTGGAGTATAAAACATGTACAACATTTGGAATCCTATTACAACTGAAGGTTTCTAATGGTTTCTACAATATGTAGTAGTTTTTTTTACATATACTGTACTGTATGATAATCATATGAGGGTCCCTGAAACAGGTAATATCCTTTGTGATTCCTTTATCACTTGTACCAACCCTATAGACCTACATATACAAGGGGTCTGGTACTAACATACATACTAGGGTCTCTATCTATCTATCTATCTATATATAGATCTGATGCCTCCCAAGGGGGTGGCCAACAGGTCACGGCAGAAGTGTCTCTAGTTTTCCATGTTCCAACACTCCCTCCTTACTTGGTCAAGCCCTACTCTGTCCCTCACGTTTCTATCCCTTAAGGCCTGTCAACACGAGCAGGGCTGATCGGCGGACATGCCAGTCATCGGGCACGTTTAACGGGCAAACCAGCGAAAAGTTCGAACCCGTGTTGAGTGAAATCACTATCCTGTGTCCGGTGGATTGAGGAGCTACAAAGCTACTAGACGCAAGTTAACATTGGGGAACTATATTCAGCTTGCGTTGCACTTCTCAGTTCGTTGTAGCAGGGATAACATCAATATATTGTGATGTTTACCCAAGACTCGTACAGTGAGCCACTTAGCATTTGTTGGTCTAAACCACTATCAATTAAGTTGATACAGCTTTTACGTACCACACTCAACCACCTACTGGCAGCGTTGGGCAGGTTCGTCCCTTCATCGACTCTGCCGTGTGGACAACATTCACGGGCATGACGAGTAGAATTTGCCAGTCGACCGTGCTGCCCGCCGGTGTATTATGCAAAACGCAGGACCATGCAGATTCCAGGACGAGAGAGAAAAAGCAATTATAGCGACACCTGTCGGTGCGCAAGTAAAACAGGAGTGTTCAATATTATTAAATATGCATTTTTAATACATTTCAGCTAATTAATTTAATTATTATTGATTTTCAGGAAAAGAACGGCTCTTTTATCAAATTAATTACTATAAATGACTAATATAAATAAAAAATAAACATTTTAAAGTTAAATAGCATTGTTTTGTAATTAAAAATAAATTTTAATTAATTAATTTAATTATTTTTAATATTTTATTAATTAATTCTTTAAAAACGGCATTTTTACCAAATTAATTAATATAAACGACTAATATATGGTAAAAAAAAGCCGTTTTTAAAGAATAAAATATTAAAAATAATTAAATTAATTAATTAAAATTTATTTTTAATTACAAAACATAATACTATTTAACTTTAAAATTTTTATTTTTTATTTATTAGTCATTTATAGTAATTAATTTGATAAAAGAGCCGTTTTTTTCCTGAAAATCAATAATAATTTAATTAATTAAATTAATTAAATAATTAAATTAATTAGCTGAAATGTATTAAAAATGCATATTTAATAATATTGAACACTCCTGTTTTACTTGCGCACCGACAGGTGTCGCTATAATCGCTTTTTCTCTCTCGTCCTGGAATCTGCATGGTCCTGCGTTTTGCATAATAAACCGGACATCCCCGCTTGTGTAGACAGGCCTTTACATACTTTTCCACTCTGTTCTGCCACCTAATGAGGCAGACTATGGTCTCTGACAGTCATTGGTCTTTCACAGGGCTGTGGATATTTTGTGGTCCTCAAACAGATATCGGGTATCCTTTTGGGCTGATTACATATATGAAAGATCATAACAGATTATGGTCACTTATTATACATAACAGCATAAGGGAACCAGTGACCATCAAACACAGCTGAAGACACATCACTGACAAAATCTTATAGATGTCTACTGGTAAAGAGGACACGTGGCTGCTTGGCTCCATCAAATGTGAAAGTGAAAAAAATGCAGACAAGACTTATGAACATAGAGCTGAGGGAGGAATATAATCAATCTGAATGAGTTGTACCTTATTGCCAATCTGCATGCAATACGAATATTCCTCCGCCACAGATGATTATCCTCAATACGTCAACAAGTGAGAAAAAAATGAATTTGCACCACATTACTGTTTTTGCAGGTGATTTAATTATTATTATTCTCACGTGTTGTCATATGCATATAGTTCCTTCACTCTTCCTATCATTAAGGGGCCCTGACTGTGATATATTCAGGAAATTGAAGGTAATTGAGTCCTTCCAATCCAATATTGTCACGAAACACACACACTTACTGTATATGGAAGGAGCTTGTTTTGTGGCATAGTCGGAAGGAATCGGAAGCCTCCAATTCCCATACACGATCACAGGGTTTAATTAAGGAATAATACCAAAGTCAAACCCGAATTACTTGACCAACATTACTGCCTAAAGAAACGCAAATTCTAAGTCCAATGGTACTTTTTGTTTAACGATGATAATTATGAAGTTTGGGACACCTAGTGGAATCTTTTCGTTTAGGGGGGTAATTCACTTTTGTTACATTGGAGCGCCTTGATTCCTCCAAAGTATGCCAGGAAACGGGATCAAATGAACAAAAATAATGGCGCTTCTGTTGCTTGGAATAGTTTGGAGAAATAATTTACTCCAGATCTACCAACACTGAACTTTCCCATTAATCTCGTTATACGAAGTTAGAAGGGTAATATTGTGCCGGATAATTTGGAGTAACTGATTCCTCCCAGCTATTTTCAAGCATCACACACCACTACAGTACTTCACTCATCTGCTGGTCTTGCTTCCTGGGCACAGATTGGATAATATAAATAGCTAGGTTCTATAGTGTACGCTCTTTGGTCATGATAACTCCTTTAATTGATTGATTGTCGGTGGCTTTTCCTCAGTAGAAAAGAAACTGTCTGTCGTCCTCTTTGGCTCGTGGATACAGTTAAGAGGAAAACAATCGCAGGAAATAACCGTGAACTATGGGGGTAATTCACTGTTGTTACATTGGAGTGCCATGATTCCTTCAATGTATGCCAGGAAACAAGACCATATGAATAAAAATAATGGTATTCAGTTGCTTGGAAGAGTTTGGAGGAATCAGTTGCTCCAGATTTACCAACACTGTACTTCCCCCTTAATAACTTAAGAGGTATTTCACTTACCCATGAATATATGTCGTCATCCTGTGGGCAACTCGATCCAAAAACAGCTTTGTGTCATGTCGAGAAATCTGAAACAGAGTAAAGGAATCAGAAATACATTACTGTAATCTGGAATAATAAAGTAATAAAGAAAAGAATATGAAAAGCGTCACGAAATCTGAAACAGAGTCAAGGCAGTCAAGAATTAATCTGTAATTAATATGAAGTCTGAAATAATATGCAGTACAAATAATCTGAATTAAAGTAAAAAAAAAAAAAAAAAAAAGTGCAGAATCTGCAAAAAAATCTGAAATAGTCATACAAATGTGGAATGAAATCAAGAAGTAATCTGAATAATAATTTAATAATCATAATAAAAATGATAAGAAGTGAAAAAAATCAATCGATAAAAAGTCCATTATGTGTGACTGAGTTCAACACTTGTCTTATGTGTGAGAAGAACTCGTTAAATATCGCTCAGTGACTCGATCATTTAAGGGGGATAGTATACTTCTGATACATTGGAGCGCCATGATTCCTCCAAAGCATGCCAGGAAACAGGACCATATTGACAAAAATAATGGTGTCCTGTTGCTTAGAGTAGCTTGGAGGAATCAGTTGCTCCAGAATTACCAACAACACTGTACTACCCCCATAAGGGAAGGGAAGTAACCTGCTGGTGTGGGAAATTAGGAGGTTATTGATTCCTCCAAACTATATCAGGCAACAGAATCATCCCTCAGACTGCAAAGTGATGTGTTTTCTGGTAGAGTTAGGAGAGCTACGTATGCTCCAATTATTTACCCACAACTGGATATTTAGTTCCCTTAATCACACTGTAAGAAGTAACTAATTTCCCCCAAACTGCTGTACACAACACATCATCACCTTTTAAACTATGATAGGCTTTGTTTCATACTGCAAGTTGGAGGAAAAAAAACAGCAGTACCTCTAATTCACCGACAACGCATTAACACCCCCTCACTCCAACCCCCACCCCAACCCTGTATCCCTAAACTACTCCCCTCCTTATTATATCTACAGACACGAAGCTCATGTCCTCAGTAACACCCAATAATATTTATCACATTAACTCCAAGCAAGCAATCACAACAACATCATCACAACCAGCAGCTCTCTTGTGTTTTTAGTGTAATTTTTTTTATTCTACTGTAACGTCAGTCAGTGAGTCAGTCAGTGTTGGTGGTGGTCCGGTGAGGGAAAGAGGAAAATACACCTTGTTGTGTGTCCCTTATTCTGATACAAACGTTAGTCTTGGCGGTGGTCCGGATGGTGAGGGAAAGAGGAAAATCCACCTTGTGTTTGTGGGTCCCTGCCTCAATAGCTTAGAGGTCTTCTTGCCTCACGACTGGATTGAAATTATTACACACCAACTTTGAAACAGCTGGATCGAGCGTGTTTTGTTTTTGGTGACTGACTCACTTTCGGGACCTTCTCTGAGTCACTCGTTTGCATATGTCGTGAATTTTGTAACCATTTTCACTCTTAAGTAAACCCTTAACCCTGCATGTGATCGTGTGTGAAAAAGGGAGACTTCTGATTCCTCCTGACCATGCCACTAAACAAGCTCATTCCATGTAAGTAATGTTTCGTGGCAATATATGAAGGACTCGTTTATTTTCAATTTTCTGACTATATCACAGGGTCCCTTATTAAGAGGGAGAGCCTCTTTTTTTGGTATATTGTATTGGAGGGTACAGTCGGCAGCATAAGTTCGCTTCATTTCTACCCGCGTATGTATTAGCTATAGTGATGTTGTACTACAATTTTAATGCAGAGATGACAGATATAGTTCTCATATGATAATTTACGTATGTTGTTGGAATAAACACTGGTTCAGAATGCAACAATCTGGTCATATTAATTAACAATATTAAGTACATGAGATGGACGCGAATTAATACTGCTGGCTGTAGTTAACTACTTCAAACTATGTCATTAATCAAACCCTCATTATTAACATTATGGTGACTTGTTTCCTTGAATAGTTTGGAGTAATCATTAGTCGCCCTCCAAAACGCCAAAAAGAGGTTAGGTTCTTCCCTTAAACAGCAGCTGACGGCAATGGCTCTTTTATCTGTTTAAGGGACCCTATGATGCAGTCAGAAAATTGGAGATAAATGAGTCCTTCAAACATTGCCACGTAACACCACCTATATGGGTGGAGGAATCAGAAGCCTCCAGTTTCCATCCACGATCACAGGGTCCTTAACTCAAGAGAACCACATATAATGTTGCAAGTTAATACTGGTATGGTTGCCGTCCAAAGTTTCGATATACATAAGGTGACTCCAACAATTGTTTAACCGGGTTTTAAAGTATTTTTTTAAGGGGGAAATTCACTTTTGTTACATTGGAGCGCATTGATTCCTCCAAAGTATGCCAGGAAACAGAACCAGAAGAGTATAAATAATGGTGTTTCCTGTTGCTTGGAATAGTTTGGAGGATTCATTTGCTGCAGACTTACCAACACAAAAGTTCCCCCTTAACAGTTTTTGCATTGATAAGTAATACAGCCTGTTTGCAACACATTATAAACTATTGCTAACTTGTTCAATGTTTACTTACGTGCGTCGTCATCATCCATGTGTCTCGAAACTTTTGCTTGCAACAGTACAGGCACGGTCAAGATAGTATAGGCCAGCCAGAGTGCAGGTGGGAGTGTGAAGTGTGTGTGTGTGTGGGGGGGGGGGTATCTGGGCCCCACAAGGACGGGGGACTGGGTTCAATGTTAACCAGTGAATAAGGTGTTGTCTGACTCATAGTGGGCCCAGCACCAAGTGTGTTCAGGTGTCTGCTGGCCCGACCTATATTATCTACACCGTGGGTACAGATATTCAACAAACAGCCCACGTCTTATTTCCGGGTACAGTACTTGGAATGACGGCACATTATTTAACAAACGAATCATCTAAAGTTTATGGATTAATAAAAAAATCTGAACCTGAAAATTCGACACAAGTTAAAACCTGTGGATTCTTTTTCTTTTCAGCAGAAACGAAAACGAAAATAAATATAAAACCACGGGAATGAACGTATGTAGCCAACTATAGTAAAGTGTGAGCCGTTGAAAAGGTGCATCCCAAAGTGACAATCAAAGTGAAAAAAAGTGTGCCGCGCTCAGACTAACACACACATCACTGTCCTGAAAGTTACACGTATATATACAAAATTAAGAGGCTTTTAAAAACTTGACAATTTGATAC
Source organism: Petrolisthes cinctipes (assembly GCA_033782935.1). Lineage (NCBI taxonomy): Eukaryota > Metazoa > Arthropoda > Malacostraca > Decapoda > Porcellanidae > Petrolisthes > Petrolisthes cinctipes. Next base: position 1,369 of record JAWQEG010000064.1, on the reverse strand, counting down.
AGCTGGTGACTGACTGACAGTTTTACCATCATCAGAGATCTTGAAAAGTGGCCAAAAGTTTACTACGACAAGAGAGAGAGAGAGAGAGAGAGAGAGAGAGAGAGAGAGAGAGAGAGAGAGAGAGAGAGAGAGGAGAGAGAGGAGAGAGAGAGAGAGAGAGAGAGAGAGAGAGAGAGAGAGAGAGAGAGAGAAGAGAGAGAGAGAGAGAGATTTAGTTCTGAGTGCATTCACCATAAAGGAACACAGAAGAAAAAAATTAAAAAGAGAGAGAGAGAAAGAGAGAGAGAGAGAGAGAGAGAGAGAGAGAGGAGAGAGAGAGAGAGAGAGAGAGAGAGAGAGAGAGAGAGAGAGGAGAAGAGAGAGAGAGAGAGAGAGGAGAGAGAGAGAGAGAGAGAGAGAGAGAGAGAGAGAGAGATACATCACCAATAGGTACTAACTAAAATGAGGGAAGGGAACCATAACGAGGTGGTTGGCCAAATATCGGATACTGGTGGGAGTGTTGGCGTTGGTAAGCACTGTGTCTGGTGTCATTACTACTTAAGGTGAGTGTGTGTAGCATCCACTGAGGAGGGAGGGTTGGTTGGTTGGGTTGGTTGGTTGCAGCCTGGGACCTTATTATTAGGTAGCCAGCACACACACACACACACACACAAGACCCACACATACTAACCCACCCACCATATAAGACCCACACACACTAACCCAAACACCATACAAGACCCACCCGCAAAAAATCCGAAAAGAACCCTGAAATAATCATAAAATGTGGAATGAAATCAAGAAGTAATCTGAACAATAATACAATAATATACTTCCCGATACTATGAACTCCAACCACCAAATATTAGAGATGTGATGGGTATTATATTGATGACAGTACATATTCAGGTAGCATATAGATTTTCTTTTGGTATAGTTAAGGGAAAATTAGCAGTCATCATCTCCTTGAAAAGTATGTTCTTAGCCTTAAGGAGGTAATTCGCTTTTGTTACATTGGAGTGCCTTGATTCCTCCAAAGTATGCCATGAGACAGGACCAGATGACAAAAAATAATGGTGGCCTGTTGTTGCTTGGAATAGTTTGGAGGAATCATTTGCTCTAGATCTACCAACATTGAACTTCCCCCTTAATATTTGGGGAGCTTGTAGTTAAACCTATTCTAAGAACCCCGTCCTGATTCGTCAACAAAAAAAAATCTTTGTGGCCTTGAATGAATACATTTTCCCTACATCCTTTCGTGCCATTCTTTTCCATCCCTTCTCATTTTCCACTTTAACCTAACCTAACCTAACTAAACCTATAATAAGCGACCCCCTCTGAGACGTCAACAAAAAATCTTAGTGCCCTTGAATGGATATCTTTTCCTTAC
>JAWQEG010000063.1:27500-139082 GCA_033782935.1 Petrolisthes cinctipes | reverse complement strand
CTTCATTCATCTGTAAATAAAATGTCAATCAACCGTTACATGAAAACACGCATCTTAAAAATAGGCAGGCTAATAATATAAAATGGAATTGTAAATTCTATCAAATTCTAAGTATACTGTATACCATCACCAGCTAGATTGAATTAGCCCACTACACTTCCTGCATACCATTGAATGCCACCAGCGGGCCCCGTAGTATATAATGACACTGGTGTTGACTGTGACTGACAGGTATGTCTGAATTAACTCTTACTACCAACCGGCACGTCCGAGCTCGTACTGCTACTTTCTACTAAACCGTGATGAGATGTGCCGGGCGTCCCAGTCACCAGACCACAGACCCTCACTACACGTAGGCTACACGTAGCCTGCACTCACAGAACAAAGTTGGGTCCGGTGCCACCAAATGTCAGTAGAACTTCTGTGTTTGTGTTGCAGTAGCTCATTAAAAAAACTATTAATTATTTATACATGATAATGGAGCAGAAGGCTGATTGGACTTCCTTGAGTACCTTGTTTGGGAGAAGAAAATTAACTATGGATCAACCGAATGTCGACCTATTAAACTGACCGTTAACACGTCTGTAAGCTGTAGGTTTCTGACCTCGCTGTTGGACGTAGAAACTATGTAGCACAGCACAATGGCTTGAGTATAGGCTACTGTGTATAATGGTAACGCGTAGGCCTACTTGTGTACAGTTGAGAACTTAGATCATCATGTGAACATTATCAGGAGGTTGTATCTGGTTACTGAGACGAATTAATAGCCTTCGGGGAAGTAAAGAAACAGTTTATTGTTACCATAGCACACAAAACGACCCAGTTACTTTACAATTAACAGCAAAGGTCATGTTTCCTCGAGAGAGTACTGGGCAATATGATAATTATTTTTAAGGGTGTCTCAAGGGGAATCGCTCTGAACAACCTACGAGAAAGAACACAGGAAACTCTCTCCTTTCATCATATACGTTACCTAAGCACCTTTCGTCTGTTCAGCCATCCCATGCACCTTCCTTCTCTCCTAAAGGTTATGATTGACACAGATTCTTTTCATTGTAGAGGTGGAAAAGAGGGAAATGACAGGTAGTGCTGAAGGGAAAGGTAGAGAGGGAGCGGGTGGAAGTGAAAGGCACAGTGGATAAGTGGGCACGATGTTGTAAAAGTAAGAAGGTAGGTTTTACAGGGACCGGTAGATAGGTCTCCTAAATAGGTACGGTACGTGGGCAGGTCAGTAAGTAAAAAGTAACATATGGGGGATATTTTATTGTACTGTATAGGTGGGTGGGTTAGTACAGTAGGAGGGCATATGTGTAGAGATGTAGGTCCATAACAGGAGAAAACGGTCCTAGTTAAAAATGGACCAAACCAAACGGCCCCACTCCAACCAAAACGTCCTGTTGACGGACTGAACTGGCTGGGTAACTATAATAGCCGGAAGTGGAAACTATTTACTTGGTCCAATCTGTATGGACAATGTGTACACTATTGACATCTGACAGTGGCCACTTCTAGTTAGTTATTCAGCCAGTGTTTCACCCTGACCTGTTTCAGTTCGTAAGTTAATTATAGCAGCTCAGAGTGTCAACATGGCTGATGTTATGCTCAGTCACTGCATTGGCTTACCTGTGATAGTAAACTGCTTGCTGTGGTAGTAAAGTGATCGCTGTGGTAGTGCTCCTGGCCATGGCATACTGTACGACACCTACTATCTATCAATGGCAGCACAGGCCAAGTGGAACGCAGAGGATATGATAAATGCTTCTATACTTAGATTAGAAGTGTGTGTGGGAGGGAGGGAGGGAAGGGGGAGGGATAAGTACCGGTACGAGATGAATAAGGAGTGACCCAGCTGGTATTCGTTGACCAAAACTTTCCCTCTGTCTCTGGTACCCACGACACTTCCATTAACATAACCAGAGAGAGAGAGAGAGAGAGAGAGAGAGAGAGAGAGAGAGAGCGAGAGAGAGAGCGAGAGAGAGCGAGAGAGAGAGAGAGAGAGAGAGAGAGAGAGAGAGAGTGAGAGAGAGAGTGAGAGAGAGAGAGAGAGAGAGAGAGAGAGAGAGAGAGAGAGAGAGAGAGAGAGAGAGAGAGAGAGAGAGAGAGAGAGAGAGAGAGAGAGAGGAGAGAGAGAGAGAGAGAGAGAGAGAGAGAGAGAGAGAGAGAGAGAGAGAGAGAGAGAGAGAGAGAGAGAGAGAGAGAGAAAAAGAGAGAGAGAGAGAGAGAGAAAAAGAGAGAGAGAGAGAGCTGCATAATATACGGTACATCATCACCATTTTTATGAGCTCTTCCACCTGTTTGTCCTCCACACTACTGTACCACAACTGCCACCAACACTACTGTGCGTTTTCTCTATCCTGGCGAAATGCACCGATTCCCCTCTAGGTAATACACGAATGACCTTAGATACACGCTTCTATTAAATATAATTGCTTATAAGTTGCAGATAAGTACCAAGTTGTGTAGATAATTGGTGTAATTTGTCTTGGATTGCAATACAGTTTCCGTAAAAGCTAAGAAATTTAACGAAAAAGCCGGTACATTTTCGCCACATAAAAAACAATCATTGGGTATAATCGTGCAATATTTTGGTGCAATTTGTTTTGGATTGCAATACATTTACCGAAACATCAAGTAATTTGACGAGGGGGCCGGAACATTTCAGCCAGGATCAAAAGAAAAGAGCGGAGTTTGCATTACCACCCTCTCCTATACTCGTACCGGAACTCTTCCCCTCCTTCCCATTTATACACTACCTAGCATCACCACCTCCAGCAGAAATTTTACGTGGGAGTCGGCACATTTTCGCAAGGATAAAAAGACAAATGTGAGGTTTGTATTAGCACCCTCTCCTACTCGTATTCCTTCCTTTCTTCCTTCCTCTTCACCAGTACCAACCACCACCGACATTATCATCAGCATCAACCTCTTCTTTCTTTACTCCTCGCTCCACCTCTTCCGTTTCCACCCTGTATCAAGTGTGGGTCAGGTGATGCGTCTCAGGAACAGGTTTCGTCTATGAGGTTAGGCAGTCAGACATACAGACATGGAGATGGACATGACAAGAAGACAAAAGGACATGACACGAGTAGACAGAAACAGAAAGACGGACATGACACTGAGGCAGACATGACACTGGTAGATAACCCTGGAAAGGAATATGACAGATAGATATATGAAGGATACGAACAGACAAACAATAAGGGTGGATATAAACTGCCAGACAGAAAAACAGACAGACAATTCATTTATCACACACACACACACACACACACACACACACAGAGAGAGAGAGAGAGAGAGAGAGAGAGAGAGAGAGAGAGAGAGAGAGAGAGAATATACATCAAGGGTCCAATTACCTTTAAAGGAAAACACAAGCCTGAGTCTAGAATGGCATGTGTGAGTTTCTTTCTGCTATAGGCCTACTCTCTGACACAGGTGCAGCCTCCTACGGCCTACTATAGAGAGCAGCCTGGGATGTAAGTGATTTGGGTTGAAAGTAGGTGGTTGGGCAGGTGGGTGACAAAGGAGGAGGAGGGGGGGAGCCTTGGGACAACACAACATAAACAGTAGCCTGATTGACCTATAGCCTACTACAAGGTGTGATAGATAAAGAACTGAGAGCTAATGACTCGAGACCAAAGCAATGAGAGGTACTGACAAACCCTTTACCGGTGCTATCTAAAGCAAGACCAATAATTTACACTAAGTTAGTCTTATTGGTCTTGATCTAAAGTACATCTCGGCTAGAATCATCGGGAACCGTTATCAAGTCCAAATCCTGTGTGACGAGCCTGACACTATCAGAAATATATGAGTATTACCAGAATGTTTAGTGCTTGCTGGCCTGGTGTTAGCGTCCAAGACATAGCGGTTTCCTTACGTCGGCAAAAACGTAATCCAGCCCTGGTGAGGCCCAGATGCATACGGCAGTTACCAAATGTGCTCGATTTGAGGTCACTTCATTTTTCCAAGAAATTTTATATAAATTAAGATAGAGGTGGAAATGGAAAGTACGTCTGAACCCTTGGCAGCCCATACCACCTTAGGGCTGCTAGGGTCCATGAAAAACACCGTGTCTGATCTCAAGCATAATATTCTTGGGTAACATGCTAAGGGGAATTAGGCTACCAGGACCTGTAGCCTATTCTGTTTTGTGGTAACCGTTAGAGGATTCAGCTGTCCCCTTGAAGACTCTCATTAAGCTCTTTTTCCTCTCTTTATATCCCCCTTGTTCTCAGCTCAAAATTAAGCCTTCAGGTTCCTCTTTGCTACCAGACACCATCACAACGAATTACACGCCATACAAAATAAAACAAACTTGTGATTGTTTAAAATTTAGAGTCGTGCCACGAAAACTTACCTTGGGAACACGTTTGCAGCCCCTCCCTCTCTCTGACACACCTGACTTCCGGACCCTACACACACACACACACACACACCTGAGACGAGCGAGGCATTCCTCCTCCTCCTCCCTTTATAAATATCACCTCTAAGGCTTCATCGTCTCGCCCATCTCTCCCAGCTTAATATTCTGTTCAACGCGCCCACGTCTGCTGCTGCTGCTGCTGTCCAACTCGCCCCTATACGAGTTAATGGAAGTTGGAAGTACAGTCACGCCCAATAGTCCTGCAACATTGAATGGAACGCCCTCGAAAAATGATGCCAAGCTATAGCTGTTGGTCTCTTTAATATTGGTTCATAAAATTCACTCAAATTGCTCACTTTCATTCACCTGTTTGCTGTCTTTCCTCTACCTTCTCCCTAGGGTAAGTTTTGTAAATTACACATGTGCAAGTTATCCAGATAAAAACCTAGCTTTTCCTACTATTTTCATGTGATTCGTGCAATATTCTGACGGTACTTAGCCTAATAATCTTACAACGCCATTTCACATTCACATAATTATAATACTGCTGACTTACCATTATCATCGTTTCCTCGGCTTTACTTTCAATATCCATCGTGGTGTCCTGTTTACCCATCTTGGATCAATATCACTCTTACCATCACCTTACACTTCCCTATCGCCGTTAGACATTTCCTCACTATTACTTAACAGTTTCTAAGCAACATTTCCACTATTTCCCACCACATAACACTTTCTGAACACCACATGACACTCTGTTTTAAACGACACTTACTAGCACTAGTACCATTAGTTCAACGAAGTGGCAGTCCAATGTAATGTCAGATGGTCTAGTTTGTTTCAACACGTGCGACACGAATCTTTTCAAAGCTCTGTCAGCTGAAGTACCGGTCAGTCGAGTGAAAGCACCATTTACACTGTATAACGTGTTTCAGTACAATATACAGACGGTTTCTTCAATTCTTCACTTTCATCTATCAATCATCTCTGAGAGGCAGCAATTCACATGAAAGGACTTTCCAGAGTCTAGCGTGTTTCAGCACAGCATACAATGTAACCTACTATTCACTCTCATTTATCAGCTCCGAGTGGTGGCTACTCACAAACAAGTAAAGGCAGCACTAAAATGTTGGCACAGTTTCTAAGGCCTGTGAGTTCTAACTTAATTAAAAGTTTATAGGACGCGAATATCTACTTTTCACTACCGACGCGAGGTTGTTGCTTAAAAATATTTATTTTATTGTATTATTTTCTCGAATAATTAAAACAGACATCACAACGGACCCCTGGTATTTTAGCATTACTCTGACGCAACGCTAAAAAAAAGGCACATCTATTTCATAATACAGTCATTTTTTTTTCACTGGTATTACTTTATCACACATGATTGAGTACCTGAGCCTAACTTAGCACCCGTATTGTTTACACTAACGTGCCCACATTCCAGAACACAATCACAACCATAGTAGTTACCCAGCATCACTTTACAGTTTAAACACCACAGCTACCACCGCACCAAAGACTGTCCAATTCAAATGGCCGTCATGACAGTGAAGGAGGTAGGGAGGGAGGCCTGGCAGTAGGAATGGGGGTGGCAGCGTGTGGGCCAGCCGAGTCAGTAAGGGGAGCACACGAGTTCACTACGCCGCGCAGAGAGAGACTGGGAGAGAGACCCTACACCTGGGCCATCACGGCTCTCAGTCTCACTGACTACTCCAGACTCATTCAACTTTCCGCTGAGTCAGGCACCCCCCTACTAAAATGTGTATATATTCTTATGTGTACGTGATAATGTATATATGAATGATGTTGTGCGTCCACTTGCATAAAAATATTGGTTATACTTCAACCTCGGGATTGTAGCCTGTTACTCTTGCGAAACTTCGAGGTGTCGAGTGCTTCATGTGTCGTACTAGTTAAGAGACAGTAGTTGCTTCTTTACTGCCCACTAGACAGTCTAGACATTTATTCACGTCACTATCATTTGGAGAGAACACCTAGGTCCTAGGACATACCGTTGTTGTTGTTGTTGAAGTTCCTCAAGCTGTCTGGCCGAGCAGCCCCGAGCTCCTGAGGAAGGTCATGGCCTGAAACGGGCTTTCCCACAGTGCCCTCAGAGTGTATGTTGTGTTATTGGCGAGTGTGGTTGTGTACATTGCAGTCTTCCATAATGTGTTTAATAGAATGGGGTGCTGTGTTGAATCCTGGACAGGCATCCACAATGGCTCCATCCAACTTCTTCTGATATGTCAGAAGACGATATACAGTCATATACAGTACTGTACCTTAGAATATGGTAGGGCAACTTCTATGCTATATGCTATACCCAAGCAATGAAATATGATGGTAAGCACAGGACTGTTGGAGGAGGATGAGCGAAAGGGATTGTTGTATGGGAAAAACTGTTTTGCAGTTATCACTGACCCATACAAAAGTACAGTAGTATCGAGAAAGTAATCTTGAAAGAATATGCCAGTAGTAATTTTATATAATACTTTTATTTTAGGTGGTTGGTGTAAACAGCCCTACCCAGCAAGGTGTACACTGGGCCACAAAAGTATTGGTGCACAACATGAATGAAGTACAGTACTATATTTTGAACCACAGAACAAAGGTCACCAAAATAATAGTGTCCGCTATCAGCAATTGTTCAAATGCTTTTGGTTCCTATGAGACCCCCTGTCCACCATTACTTTTGAGCCTCAGTGTATTGCCACCATGGTGTGTGGCTGCTGGTTACATTTCTATTTCCGACAGCCTCAGCCCCACAACCTACATATTCAAGGAAATGATCACTTCTACCAGCTATATCTCAGCTCGTGAATACTATTTCAATATTAAACTAATCACTGACATTATAAAAATTCAATCTTCATCACCAATGCTTTACTATGGAAATAATTTTCCATATCCCCATCCATACAACCATCCTTTCTTCAAGAAGCTTGTATATAAACTGGGCCTGTACCCTCACAAGACTGGTGGTAGGAGTGACATTGCAATAGAGAGTAGATAGAGAGGAGGAACAGAAAACACAAAAGAATGAGAAAGCCAGGAGGGACAGTTAGAGCCAATAGGGACTAATTTTTGATCAAATGGGCATCAAAACTCTTAAAGTACCCGGTATTGTCCACATCCCTGTAGACAAAAACACCTTATGAGGCTTGTGGGTGGACATTACTGGTAACTGAACACAGTCTGATGATCTCCTTTCTTCTCTTGCCTGGCACTGCTTCCTCCTATTGCTTCATTCATAAACACTCGTAAAAATATGTTCCTTGCACTCATAATGGAAACCTGGGAAATCCTAATTTTCGTAGTTATTGGACATCTTATAGCACTTCCTTATCATATTGATAATACAACATGCTGTGGAAGGCTGTTGTTTACAGAAGTTCTTTTCCAAAATTATACAATATTCTTAAAGGTAAATTTGATAATATTTCATTTTCATGTTAACAACAACCATTTCTTAGCCTCATTCAAAGGAATAGCCTAATGGTGAGGGATGCAAAAAATATGGGTTGAAAGGTGAGAAAGAAGAAAAAGGGTGTGGGTAGAAGTGTGACAACTGAAAATATTCCTTTGCCATTATCATTAATCTTCAGTAAATCTAAGGCTGATGAATGTTTCCCTCTCTCATGACAGCAAATATGAAAATGTTAGATTGTGCGGCACTCATGCGCAGCGCAGTTAGCAGTCTGGATCACCCATGAAAATTTATTATATGGCTTCTTCTCTACAGACCACCAGACAATGTAATATTTTACTTTGGTAAATGGTTACTTTATACCATATAGCTACAAGAAACCTCAATCAACAGGGGCAACATACACTCGAAAAACAGTATGCAGAATTAAAAATATAACATTTTTAAGAAAAAATTACAAGGACATAATGCAGCTTTATCCCGTAAGGTATGATGGCCAAATCAATTGCTCGTGAAATAATCAGGAATTAGCTAGAGAAAGTGTTTAAAATCACTGTTCTGGGTGGAGATGATTCAAGGAGTCTTCATGAACACTGTGGCCATTAAGAGCTTCCCAATTATGCGTAATATGTCTGCCAATACACAAAGAAAGATAATCAAAGCAGCTTTACCATTTTAGTGAAGGTATCACAATTCCTTCATATGGGTCAAATGCATTTCTGTGCCACAAACATAATAGGCAAAACACATGGTATACTCTGTGATACCATGACATGCATATGAGTCACAACATGTGACAGCTTCATTGACATGATATTCAATACCATGATAAGTTCAACCTGAGGTGTGCAGCAAACATTTAAGTGGAATGATGATATTATCTCTGGTAAAAAATCTGCAGCAAATGAGCAACTGCTTGTAAAATTATACCTCAACAATGCTCTGCATTGTAACTATCTTATGATGCTGACTTCGCCTTTGTCTGAACAGGTAGGTATAACTTAAATTCTGCTGGTAACTCCTCCTCAGAATAGAGACGGTCAGCGAAGTACACCCTCCTGATCCGGCAGTTGGCATGGATCTGGACCCTGAGTGTTTCTACGTAGTTTGTGCCATACGCTCTCCTGACAAAGTCGGCAAGGTTAAACACAATCTGGTTCCAACCTTCGTCAAGGCGCATGGGCATGGTACAAATGAATGGCTTGACTCTGGTGGTGGACTGGTAGTTGCTGGCTCGGAACCTACGTCGAACATTTTTATCATCCAGGACCTGATAAGTGGGAAAGGCTTCAACATCAACCCTGACAATATTCATTCTTGTCATCCAATACAGTATTGGAAGAATGAGAAAGAGTAACATGGCCTAGTACAGTATCATCAAGTATTAGTTAGGCCTATATAGGCCATTCATCACCCAGAATCCAATTTCTGGGAAACAACCAGCATTTCTAATATTACCAATCATTACATAATACAGTATTAGCCATTAAGAGCACTTTATCATATGCAAGAAAACTTAATGACTTCCACCTACAAAATAATATATTACTGTAAATATTTGTATTTGATAGAACTTAGCAAAATCTTGAATTAGCTTACATAATTCTGCATGAGTATGTTGAAGGAATTTTGAAAATTTATAGTACCCTTACTGTATACTGTACAGTCTTTAAAACAATATCATTATTGGTCTAGTTACCTAAATCTCCATTATAAACTATACAAAATGCCACTACTTACTTAGACCTCAAACATAAAGCACACAAAAAGGCATTACTCACTTGAACTTCAAATGTAAAGTATTTGTTGAGATTCTTTACAATCATGACCAGGTATGGGAGCTTGATGCCCAAGGTCTTCTTGGGGTCAGCAGGACAAGTGATGTATGTTGTGCTGCAATAAAAATGGCATCAACAGTCTTGGAAAGAATATGATAATATGTGCAGAAAGTGGAATTTGAAAGTGAATGTTGCATAGAAAAAAGATTACTGTCTAGCTTTTGAGAAATATAATTGGACAAACAGGCCAAGTTACAATGCCAGAAGATATCCGGGCCACAAAGTGCTTCATGCATCTTGTTGAGGTGGCTAAGAAGTTTTTCATTCAAGCTATGCTAAGATTGAGAATGCGTTGGTTGGCCTTCCTGATATGATCTGGGTAATGCAGCTTGTCTTTAGGCCTCTACACCCTTATGGACATTTCTTCTTAATGTTACCACTTAAATGAGATATTGCATTGTTCTCTATATGAGAATAATCTCTTTAATCATAAACAGCCACTTTGTTAAGAGTTAAGGGGGTGTAGTAGTGCTGTCAAATCTGGAGCAACTGATTCCTCCAAACCATTCCAAGCAACAGGACACCATTTTTTTTTTGTTAATCTGGCCCTGTTTCATGGCATATTAAGGAGGAATCAGTAGCCCTCCAATGTACCAAAAGTACATAACCCCCTTAATGGAGAAGTGAGTCCAAACTTAAGTCTGCAACTGGACTTAAAGCAATCATAAAACAATTGAGGTACCAGTATGATATAATGAATACAGTATAATGTAAAATAATACCCACCTGACATTTACACCAACTATTTCCAGTACCAGTGACTGGATATCATTATCGGTGATCCTCTTGATGTGTCCGTTGCGAACCTACAGAACACAGTGAATGTAGTAAATTAGAAGATAAGTGTGTATGTATGTAAATCTTATGAAGTATGATTGGCCTGGGGATACAATAAACAATATCACAATCATTCAAAACAGAGAAAAATGCACTAGAGAAATAAACTGGTTAACTAAGGTAGGGCTGTGTATTGCCTGATAGTAAAATTAAACCGAAATTGACTAGAAAAATATATTAATTTAAGAGACTAATGTTAGATATATATATATTGATTAACTATGGTTGTATATTGTCCGATAGTAAACTTAAACCAAAATTCCATTAGAAAAAAAAATACATTGATTAAGGAGGAAATTCGGTGTTGGTAAATTTGGAGAAACTGAATCCTCCAAACTATTCCAAACAACAGAACACCATTATTTTTGCTCATCTGGTCTTGTTTCCTGGCAAACTTTGGAGGAATCAAGACACTCCAATGTACCAAAAGCGAATTACCCCCTAAACTATGGTTGTGCATTGTCAGAGTGTTAAGTATACCGAAAGCACAATAAGAAAATATGGTATTTATTGAAAGAATTACCGTTTTGCAGCAGTGTTGCCAGATCCGGCTGAGTCCTAGTATTTTGCCCAAGTCATTTATTGTACTTTATCACGATTATTTCCGGGTAGTTTGCCCAGGTTAGGTTCCGGTAGTCTGCCCAGGTTAGGTCCCGGTAGTCTGATGCGGTCTAGGTTAGGTTAGGTCAGGTCAGGTAAGGTCAGGCTAATTTCAAAGTGCCCCATTTGAATATGCCCTATTTTGGAAATGGGGCATTTGCAGAGGAAATGCCATAGAAGAAAATAGTCTTAGAATGGTCTAAATAAGTAGGTAATGAAGGTAGAAAAACCTTACGCAATAACGGTAATTCATTCAATATTTACCGAAAATATATTGGTTAACTATGGTTATGTATTGTCCGATAGTAAAGTTATACCACTATTGCACTTATATGCTTGCACTTCTAAAGCATTGGTTATTATTTACCCACCTTTGTCCAATTCGTAAATCATTTGATATTATTTACCCACCTTTTTGTCCCATATCTGCAATGGCTTACTTCCAATGCTGTAAAGAATAGACAAAAATCCACTCTGGAAAGTATTCTTGAACATTTCTGCCTGTCGTGTCTGTGGTAAATTTGTAGGAGAGGAATGTAAACAAATGTGGATCACAGTGGATGGATGCACGTTGGATGTTTGCCTTTACAACGGCTCATTTCAGTTATTATTATTATTATTTCACCCTTTTCTTTTATTTACTTATATTATCAGAGGAAAACAGTACCAAACAGGCTACTAACAATGTCAAAATGTTATTATTCATTTGACGAGCATCCCACTTGCTATTAAATAAAATAATAATTGTAAACTATACAGCATCTCATCTGAAAAGATGTATTTTCTATTTTATCCGTCTGATGTTATGTATTTGCTACGCTGTCTGTCTGTTCAGTGGTCGGTGAAGTAATGGATGTTAATTGTTTCTTATCTATTGCAAGAATAATGAATGATTAGTATTGATTACCGGACTCTTTATTAGGGTTCTTTGCTGATAGAGAAAATGCACTCAATTCATCGACATTCTGTCTATACATAGCCTACACCTATACAAAATATAAATACAAAGTAGCGAGGAATATACAAAAATGAACAGATTTCAGCCTTCGCAAATGTTAATACACAGCTGATCTACTTTAACAGATAATACAATACAACATTATGACTACTCCCCTACTTTTGAGTTCGTCTTTTCTAGTCGTTGGTGAGGTGAGAGAAAACGGTGGTTGAAAGGCTTCTCTATTATAGATCTAATTCTCAGCCTGCAGTAAGGGGTGGAGATTCTGTGGGTGGCGATGAATCCTTCTGCTGGTCGTTAGGTGGGGGTATGTTTATTCACCTGGATGAGTTGATAGCAGTGGAGCACGTGGAGAAAGGTCTGGGACTGTGACATAAATTAGTTAGAAATAGCAGAAGAAGATTCATACTTGCAATGAGTGACTGGCTGGACGGGAAGATGTTGCCTTGGACGGGCGGTGGTGTGGTGTCAAAGTGGTGTGGATGACAGAGGAGGATAAAGATTGAGGTCTCACCATCATACTCTTATTAATTAGTGGGGTAGGATGTGAAGGTGAAATTTTCTGCCTTAATTAGCCCAGCAGTAAGTACCGTGCGTACGTAGTCGCAATCTCAGCCTTCTGTGTGGATTGTCCTTCACACGTAGTAACGTAGCCTACATCTTTCCTTGCTCTTCAAAGTTGGAATTACTAAAAGTCTAAAACCATGCATCTCACTAAATCAAAGTCAAAGATTGTCTGCATTTTACCTTATATAAGTGTAAATACAAGAAATATCATATTTCAAATAGAGCTCCGATTAGTTTGTTGAAATGAAAAGTAGGACGTATATATCATAGAAGCGTTTAGGGCTAGCCTATGAAAAAAAAAAAAAAAATGCATAATCGAGCAATTGAAGATTACAGATAGATCCAAAATTTATGAAATAACAGAAGTATACCTTTTTGGCATAGGGCTTTCTGTCAAAAGGAACACACACACACAAACTTTCCCAAATTAAGCCATTCACAGTGTGTATGTTTGCAAGTACTCGTACGCAAAATTTGTAATGTGAAATACTTCGTACAAACAGGGGGCAAATTCACGGCTAAGAATAACACAGGGTGACTAAAGCAAAACCCGACTGTCAGATTTAGGAGAATGGCCTAATTAACTGAAATTTTCGTGAGAGGTGGAGACCTGTCAGTGGAGTAGGCCAATATTTCATTTTAGGAAGTGCTGTAGGATTTTCAGGTTTTGAAATATAAAAAAAACAATAATTGTAGAATATTCTCCAAGAAAAAATAAGGTAGGCTAAAGTATAGCGTTGACCTCGTTAGTTTTAACCGGTACACAGGCACTGAATCGGGCAGCCGGGATCTCCCTAGTAGCGTAACTCACGAGGAATATGGGTCGCGTTATTGATAATTTGGCCGTCCCTCGAGCACACTACTAATTACTTAATTTACTCTCAGTTAGCGACGCCTGGCACGACGCAGCCACGCGGACTATAATGAGCGTCAACAACCTCTGGCCCTTCCGTCACAACACAATTTTTATTTATATAACCAGAAAGATGAGGACTAAAGGCTATGAGCCCGCTTGTCGTCCTCATCTGCGTAGTACAGTAGCCTACCTAATAGTGGGAATGGTCCAAAACTACCAAAGGTACCAACTAAAGTCGCGGATAGTAATATTTCTACCCACTCATGCAACAGTTTGAAAGATAAGTATGATGCTCGTTTCTTTTGTCTTGCCTGCCTTTGATACACTTTCAAATTTGCAAAAAAAACTATTTTCCTGAATAAATATTATGATTTGGATAGCTTCTCTTTCAGAGCTGAGGCGAGGCAGTCACTCCAGGCTGAAGTTCTTGATTCAGAGGACTGCAAGCACTAAACTTTAAGAGCAGGTCCAAGACACCAAGAAAGTCAGCAAACAAAACAAAAAACACTGCCATGAATGTAGAGGAGGAAGCAGACTTTGCAATGGGAAGAAAAGAACACGTCATCTTCGGTCTAGGGGTCGTATATAGGCAAGAACATTCGTGGTGTAGGCTATACGATGGTGTGGTACCAGTATACGATGGCGCTGTAGTGCCCATGGAGTCATAGTACAGGTACCACACCATCATCAATACTACGGACATTCTTGCCTACGACCCTAAGAATGAACCAAGGGGGGAACTGATGTGGTTGTTTGCAGTAGACCTACATCATATTCTGAAAATTTATGGGGAAGGAGAGACTGCATTAATTATGAACATGTCAAGTTGATGTGAGGGGGATGTAGATGTTTGTACTTGTAGATGGAGAAACATCAAACATGTAGCCTGAAGGTAGATCTGTCGCATTTTGTATAATAGTTACGCGTTATAAGTGTTATATAAGTGTTATATAAAGAAAGGGGTTTCTATATTATAATTACAGGCTGTCAACTTAATAGGACCTTAAAAGGCACCAAGGGTCAACGTAACTACAGGTGGTATATATATATATATATATATATATATATATATATATATATATATATATATATATATAGAGAGAGAGAGAGAGAGAGAGAGAGAGAGAGAGAGGAAAAGCGATATGGCAGGGAGGGGCGGGAAGAGAGACTGGTGGGGCGGGACCATGGGAAGGGAAGGAGGGAGATAGAAGGCGCAGGATCAGATTAGTTGGGATGGAACACGGTGCGATATCAGCGTTCCCACCCACTGTGAGCAACTCAGTCGAGGCTCCACTGGCCGCTGTTACAGACCTCGTGCCGCTACTGCTCAATTCTTATAGGCGAAAGGACTGAGGTGTGTAGAAACGGTGTGGAGAAAATCTGTTGTGTCCGCCGTGTTTACAGTTAAATAAGATCATGTATTTTAAATGTTGCTAATGATTGCAAGCAACCAATACACTTCAATAATAACTCTATAATAAAAAAAAAAAAAATGGCAGATACTTAGACGGCTACTTGCGATAACGCACTTTATCGAGAAATCTGAGAATAACGAGAGGGCGGAGTGGTGAGTACGAAGGCATGCAAAGACCTTCCCACCAACGTGAAGATAAGAGACAACATCGGTGCTTTCTGTTCAACCCCACACCAATTATAGTAACTAAGTGTCTATAAAATATTTGCCTGGCCTTCACTTACCTCTTTGGAGTTCCCGGTTTCACTCTCGGAAGTTATGGAGGCTGGAGACTCGAGAAACAACCACGAGGCCAGCAAACATCGCGAACTAAGTGGACAACAATTTGTCACTGTTAGTCAAGTCACGCCTGTAGTAGTCTCCTGTCTTCAGCAACCTGTCATCGGATATGATCGTGGTAGCTCTCCTGTATCAACTTGTACCGTTACTAATAGTCAAAGATGTATCCAGGTGTCAGCCGTAGTAAATCAGCCAGTGGTTGAAAACACCTCCACTAAGTCACCACGCATCTCCTACACCTCTCAGGAAGCAAGAAAGACGTCGAGTACTTCAGAAAACATCAAAAGTTGTCCTCCAAGAAGAACTTCACAAGACTCGAGTATCTGTTCAAGGAACTGGTCCACTTCAACTGATTCAAATGCAGACTGTGAAAGAGGAAATTGCATTGGAACAGATTTAAAATGTCGAATATGTGGTAAGACACTACCAAAATCAAAGTTGCAGGAAATTAAGACCATGAAAACACCCGCTTCAGAGTCCCAATGTGGAAAAGATTCTCCCTTACATTCTATTGACAGATCTGCCCAGGGAAGAGATGAAGGGGAGCCTCAACTACTCACACGGAGAGGCAGCAAAGACAACAAGAAGCTGCCTGTGTTGGCCACATACCCTCGTCCAGCACCCAAGAAACATGGTGGTGGGCCTCGTTGTTACTCGACTCTCCTGAGTGCAAATAACCGACTGAAGAAAAAGACAGCACGAAGAACTAGTATTGAAGTGTTGTATGCTAGGGAACCCACGATGCCAGTAATTGATAAGATCAGAGCAAAGCGTCGGCTCTCACGCCAGAACGATTTGTCCTCCATTGAGCTCATGACTCTGAATGAAGGATGTGAGGTTGAGGAGGGCTCGACCAAAGATGTCGAGAGTCTCTTTATACAGCCAAAGGATAAATCAGCAATCTTAGAAGCTCTGCAGTCCCAGATAGAGGGTAGTAGGATTTTTAACAGGTTACCCTCTCCTAACCTCCGTATCCAGGAACTAAGGGGTGGTAGTTCGACTGACAGCTGCCCAAAAGCGCCATGGAACAGTTTAGAAACCACATTTTCTTCATCACAAGATACAGAAGATAAATATATTAATAATGAATCGCGCGGCAACTCCTCCCAAGGTTATCATCAGGAGCATAATGATGAAAGTGGTGAGTACGAAGACAAGGAAATGGATAACGATGAGGACGCAGAGGACGATCAGGATAGTCAATACCAGGAGGAACCACCAGTAAGATTACGACAGCAATCCCCAGAGGCAAGGAGAAATAGGAGGGAAGGCGTGCGGAGGGAGAGACTGAGGAGGACTCGGTTGGAGGCTGAGGATGAAGAGGAAGAGGAGGAGGACGGGGTTAATGGAATTTGGTCAACGGAAATAGTTATCCTGGTGGCGCTACTGGTCTACCTGGTCTGTAAAGCTGTGAATTTCCTTGATTCACTCTTCCCTGTCAATCGCCGCAGAAACCGCCTGAGGTAAACCCTTAATGCACAAGGCTTAAACAGAGTCCGGGACTGTAGAACTGCAGCATCAGAGGTGTGGGGATGCTGTGATCAAACGTGGTTTATTTTAGGGGAGGGACATGAACACCTGAGCAAAAACTGACCCATTATACAACATATTATGGAAATATGTCACTAAGCTACCCATTTGGTATGGAACTTCATTCTGTTTGTATTGTATTAATTGTATTCTGTTTGTCTTGTTTGTATTTAAGCATTAATGTTACTGATAATGTTTATCCTTTGAGTATAGATGTCAGCCTAGGATGGTGCAGGTTACTGGAGTGGGTTAGTTAAGTAAATCCTAATAAATTCTCAAGTTATCTAGGATCAATATATAACCTGAACGTTACAATATTATGTTTTTTATAAATTTAGGAGTCGGCAAAATGGAAAGAAAAAAGCCTGTTCTAGGCCAGAAAAGCCTTATAGTCCAGTGGTTCTCAACCTGGGTGCCATAATAGGGAGGGAATGGCGGGCTGTCACAAATTATACAATTCTTGCCATGGAAAAAAAAAAAAAAAACTTGCATCACTCTGTCCTGGCAGAAGACTTAAATAAAGCAAGTGTTCTCTTCATCAACATTTTGTTTTTATTTTATTTAAACCTTTTTTTATTGGCGGGGTGGGATTTGGGAAAATATGCAGGGGAGCCACATGAATGTTGAGAATTCATGAAGGGGGGAATGGACTGAAAAAGGTTGAGAACCACTGCCTTATACCACAAGGAAAAAGGTGGTAAAGAGAAGGCGCAACACACAAAAAGAAAAACAGAAAAGTAAAGGAGTTTCATGTACTGTACCCAAATTTCTTATGCAACACTTTCTTAACTCTCAGTTTTTCATATATTGTGCACAATTGGTCAGTTGTGTAATACTCTAGAGTTACAGTATCTCTCTCTCGTGCTATGATTTATGGGTCTCCAACTGTAGTGTGTCTAAGCATCTTGAACAGATATAGACATAATTATTAAATTTCACGGATAAGGACATAAAGCTGGTTCCCTTCCATTTGTCTCCACCTTTAAGAAAAAAAAAAAAAAAATCTCCCATACATATCAAAGAGCAACTGATGTATTTATCAGCCACAACCTTTGCAAGTTATTGTATCTCACCATCTGTATGTATTTTGGTTGGAACAGTTAGTGAGAACTGTTTAGATGTCCAAATTCTATAAATGCCATCATATGATCATTTGCCGGACCTTGAAAGAATTTCGTATTACATATATATATCTAGTGATTTATGTAAAGAAGTTAAACTTTTCATTATCTCACCTCGCTACAACCACATGAATAGTATTGTAGTTGTAAGAAGTATAAAATAGAATACAAAGCGCATTCCGCAATGTAACTGATATAGTATGGCATTGAATTTGGCAAATATACCTGCCTCCTAAAATTCATATATACCTGTACAGTACTTACAAACAATGAGATGAGAATATGGTCCAAGTGTATATAGCCTTATATCTAGTCCCAATTATTCCAAATGTACTATATGTTTGTTACTTAGTTCCTTCTTAATTAAAATGAGCTACCGGTGTGTACATAATGAGTGTTTCTGGCTTGTTTTAAGTTGTTTAGTGGTTGTAGCCGAGGAAATATGCTATGCCTACATCATTTAGGCTCATGTATAATAAAGTTCCTGTATACTGTATAGTAAATCCTTACCTTTATATCTCCCAATTTTATTATTTGGGTAAATTTTCCGATACATGATTTCAGGGAAAAGGAGAAACTGGCACCAGGAAGGGAAGCTCAAATGGCATCATTAACATCATTACCCCATTTTCCTTTTTTAAAAGAGTGGAATAATGAGATCAGAATACAAGAGGAGAGACAAAATACCCAGTAAAATGAGTAACACTCACATTCACTTCTCCATTCAAGCCCATGAAATTCTTAGCTCACCCTTTACGAAAGCCATTTCAATCAACCAGCAGGTTAGCCTGAATGCAATTGAGGGTGCAAAATGAGTCAGTAACAACAAAAGTGAGTAAAGGGGACCTAAATATAATGTGTAGGGCAAGTCAGTGCCACCATATCAATGTTGGATAACACAGTTTATCTTCACATTCTCAATAAATATAAACTATTTCATTATCATCATAATTTAATTTAGCGTCCTTTTCCCTTCCAGGGAGTATGAACTGATTGAGAAATAATAGTCAGAAATATTTTTTGAAATTCTATATTTCCAAAAAATAATAATTAAACTTGAATGGCATCTGTGCACTCAACTATTATTCCCTGAAAAATTGGTACAGGTAGCCTACTGTACTGTCTTCCTACCCACTAAAACCCTCCCCCCCCCAAAAAAAAAAAAAAAAACTAAACAGGTAAAATAGAAAAGCTGTAATAGATTCTTTTGGATATCCATTCTATGGGTAAATATTTATATAAAAGGATACAACTTCATCTACAATACAAGGCACTACACAAGGATTACAGCCATAAAATAAAAAGAAAATGAGGTCCATGGTTTTCAGTCTGATACCTGCACCTATTGCTGCCTCGGTAAGATTTGTAAGTAACTTGGATTTAGTTTGTTGTTTCATGTTAAGTGAACACAAATGCTACAATACTTTTTTGTCAGGTGTGCCTACTTGCTGTTAGGCAAACTGCAACAGAGGGATATTTGACAAATGTCCAACATTTCCACTTGCCTAGAAACTGAATCCAAGCTCCTTGCATGTGAACCAAACATGCTAGCAATACAGTACAACACCACACCTCTCCTACCACTTCTCCAATAATTTTAAATGCAATATCAAATAAAATAGGTGATCATCA
This sequence comes from Petrolisthes cinctipes, assembly GCA_033782935.1. Lineage (NCBI taxonomy): Eukaryota > Metazoa > Arthropoda > Malacostraca > Decapoda > Porcellanidae > Petrolisthes > Petrolisthes cinctipes. The sequence goes on along the minus strand of JAWQEG010000063.1, from coordinate 119,594 downwards.
AGTTAATATTAACATTTTCTCTGCTAAACACTAAATAAAATTCATCGGACAATGTTTTCTTCTGAAACAGTCGAGTGGTTCTCATTGGTAGGCAGATGGTTATTTCTTCTCCAACCAGTTACTGAGTATTACAGTACTGCAAAGTGGAGAATGTGCTAAAATTATTGTACATCACTAAGACCATGAAGTTAACCAACCTTAACTCCTTTGATACGTTTCTTTGTTAAATATGCAGATGCCACATAAAAGCAATCTTTAACATTTGTAAAACCATGTTACCTAAGAGTTTTGTAGTACTGTACATTTCTACAGTACCCAAATGAGATAGATCCTAAGGGTAATCAGGCATTTGGATTATTGGAATCTTTAGTACAGTATGGCAATATATGGTAGCAACAATGACCACCTGTCTGTGGACACCACTAGGACACTCTTCAAGAGACAAATAATCTCCACTTGTAAAAAAAAAAAAAAAAAAAATATTACTTTCAACAAATATTTTTGCTAAAGATAGGAGTACAGAATAAGCAATGCTATATGTTTAAGAAATGATTTAATTCTACGGACAGTTAATTTCCAATGCATCATCAACAATGTACAGTCGTGGCAAAAAAATTAATAATCATCCATATAGGGGTAACTCATGTCAGAGTTTGACAGCTTCCCTCTGTTCCTTAGCTGATAACCTTGCAAATAAATAGGTTAAGTACCATCTTTTAATTTACTACAAGCAGCTATGCACTACTTAAAACAATGACATCATATGTGAACGTGAAAACATTAAACAACAAGTTGTTTGAAATACTCATATGTGGATGATTATTATTGACCATGACTGTATGAACTAATTTTGGGATATGTTAACACTTCATCTTTTTCGGAGACTGTGAATATCAGCTAAACATATGAATCAGTCTTAATTCAGATATGAGGAAGCATATAAATAAACTACTTATATGCTTAAAATCTATCAAGAATAAAGGGAATTCTATCTGAACTCTCAGAGAACCGGTAAGGTGTGATTAACTAAGTAGCAGTGTGCCGGGTCTGCCACTTATTATTATGGGGCTGTACAAGTAAAAAAGACACTTTCCATAATGTTTTACTTAATTTTTTCTCTACATGATAGAGGAACTAGAGCTTTTGAGAATTTATGTATAATTCTCATCTTGTATTTTTGATATGCTATTTTTCATACCATTATTATATGCCTCACATCATTAGATCTCCAAGCATTTACTACTCTGTGTTTAACATTCCATTAAATTAACATTATCTCCATGTAAATAAAAAATTGTCAAATATAATATTTTAAATAATTCATTGTTAGTCAACTCATAGCTCCATATCTGTACTATTTACATAGGAGTTATACTTACAGAAACACTATCTGCAGCTTAACTAAGGAAGCATAAACTTTATATACAATATGCAACAGATAATAAACTTTACAGACATAACACACAGAATGCATACAATGCTACACAACAATGATCAGTTTCTGATTAGCAGTTTGTGAACACAGAGTGGAGACTTTCATGGAAAAACAAAACAGGATCACAAACTGCAATGCATCAAACTGAAAGTAAATAAAAGATTGCTGTATTTTCATTTATTGTACTTATCTGTGTCTAATGAAAATGGAATTCTTATTGAGTTCATTCAATTGAATATCTTTCCATGCCAGTATTGATTTGATTAAGAAAGTTTCATGTATGATCTGGAAATAAATGCATCAGCATACACTTTTATATATAACATACAACATTCATAACTGTCATCACAAACATAAGAAATTTGGTGTAGTTAATACTGGTATAAAAAAAGACAGGAAAAGCAACAAATAGAATCATTACGAAGCAATCAGCTTCAGAATGTATTCCATTGGCAACAATGAAAGCAAAACTTTCTGAAACAATGCTTTTACCTGAAAGTAAGAAATCAATGCAAGACTAAATGGCTTGAGAGGTAGTCAACAAAAACTTAATGTATCAATAATTGAGTACCATACAGAAAATGTTTACATAAACTGATGTCAAATCAGTCTTAGTCTTATCCCAACATAAGAATCAGGGACAGTAATTTAAGTGTTGTTTTACCTACAATTACACCATTTCACATATCAGGCAAAACAGTTTAACAAAACTAACAAACAGTTCACCACCTGTGGCTTTGACACTTGATATAAATGTTATGACAATGTCATGTAAGGAATTGACACTACACTATTACAAAATAGTTTGATAGATGATTTTACCACATGATAAATCATTTGTCAAACTATTTTGTGATAGTGTCAATTTCTTACTTGACATTGTCATAACATTTATGTCAAGCATCAAAGCCACAAGTGAACTGATATTCAATTTTGTTAAACTGTCCTACCTGATATGTGAAATGGTGTATATCGGTCATTCTGTACTGTTCTATAAGCAGCCATGGCTGAGACACTACTCAAAGCCAGAATACAATCAAACTTCTTGCTTTTTTGACAAAATCCTACAGTACTCCAATTGAGCCTTGAAGCCCAGACATCACTGATCATGGTCCTCAGTGATGCTTTGCTTTACACTGCTGACTACTGTGAACAACTTAATTCTATGAGGGTGAAAAACTTGACCATTATTACAGTCAATTCAACATGTACTAGAATATCAATTTGTGGACATAATTTTACTCATCTGATGTAAACACAGCCTCAGGAAGCCATTATCATGCTCAAGCACTTTACTGTACTTTACAGTACATCACTCACTTGTACAGTATATACACATGCACACTGAGAATACTATCAATCTATCTTACTCTTATCAACTTGCATATTTTGCATCAGAAACAAACACTGCACCAGTCTACCTTCTAAATGTCATGTCAAATTTGTACATTACTTAATATTAGACTCATATAATTTACCCAGGGGACTGACATTCCGTATATGCTGAAAGTAAGCTTCATAGTATGCACTAGTAAAGGGGCTGTCAAAATATGGAGACTTAAGGATTTTACTGCGCCGACATAGTGGTAGACGAATTTCAGTCTGTGTGTAAACGAAGGAAACTGAAGGTGAATGTTGGTAAAAGTAAAGTGATGGTGTTTGAGAGAGCAGAAACTGAAGTGATTGACTTTGCTACACCGTACAGAGTGGGAGTATCAACTGGGACTAAGTGTGAGAGGATGGAAGAAGTGAAGGAGTTTAAGTACCTGGGTACAGTTCTGTGTAAACATGTAAGTATGGAAGGAGAAATTAGGGAGAGAGCAGTGAAGGGTAGACAGGTCATAGGATCATTGGGAAGGATTATGAAGGGTAGAAGTGTGAGTATGGAGGTGAAAAGGGGACCGAGAAATAGTATAATCCTGCCGACACTGACATATGCATCAGAGACATGGACATGGAGTAGGGCGCATCAGTCTAGAATAGGTGCTGTGGAAATGAGTTACTTGAGAGGAGCATGTGGGGTGTCTAGGTGGGATGGAGAAAGAAATGAATGTATGTACGAGAGATGTGGTATGAGTGAGAAGGCAATTGGTATTGAGTGTGGAGTGGTTGAGAGAGTGAAGCGTAATACACTGAGATGGTTTGGACATGTAGAGAGAATGCAAGGCGAGGAATTGTAAAGAAGGTGTATGGAAGTGAAGTTGTGGGACCTGGTGTGAGAGGCAGACCTCTGGTTAGATGGCAGAACAGTGGAAGAGTATGTAAAGGAGAGAAACATGAGGGGCAGAGGAGGGCTTGAACAAGTAAGGAGGGAGTGTTGGAACAGGGAGAACTGGAGACACTTCTGCCGTGGCCACCCCCTTGGAGGGAGTTCCCGGAGGGAACGAGGCGTCAGAGCTATAGATAGATAGACATATTGAGTCTCGTGTGTCCTTGAAAACCAACCGGGATAATCGTGGAGCAGGGGGCAATATATCCTCCAGTTGGCATCTGACGGCGACTGGACGGAGTCAAACAGCAGCCTAGCATTACAGCCAAAACACCAATGGTCTCCGCCGTACGCCGTCAGGAATCCACAACACCTTAACTAGATGGCAACCATGCTTCTGACGGGTGCCTCATTTAGAATGCAGGCCACGCTTGACAGTGACCCTGTCATGCAGGTCCCTGACTCCGTCACAATGGTCCCCAACACAGTCACAATGGGCCGTCAAGTGCTATATAAAAGGTATTGTACCCACTCCCCTCACCACACTTTCCCTTCAGCTACCTTCTGTCAACATACAGTGTGCATACAGCAATGTCCCCCACAGTCCCATACAACTGCCAGGAAACCATACTAATACTAAGGCTATCGTTATTAGTTGACAAAGACAACCTGGACACTGACATCTCTCATATACAACTTGGTGTAAATTTCCATGGTTCCAAATTTTTAAAACTTTTTGTATCTCAGTATAAGGTGCTCTCTCTGTAATTTTGTATTACAGTACAGTACAGTACTCTACTATAGGGTGCTAAGGATGATATTATCCTTTAAATGAATCAAAAAGTTTACAAATATTGTCAGTGTAAAATGTTGATAAGAGTCTCCATCTTATATACACAGTGCTATCATCTATTATATCATATTGTTATTTCAATCATCATATTACCATTCATACATTTAAACATTTTTAGTTTTAAGAAAGAACCTGTAGCCACTGCTGCAGTAAGGCACACCATTAGGCACAAAATGCTGCAGGTTGAGTAAATAGCTTGATACAGAATACAGTAGTATCAAACTTTTTCAGGATACCTGTACAGTACTTGATTTCTTATAATGGTATTGAGTCATGGTCACATATCAGTATTTTGTCCACTCATTATCTGTACTGTACTTAAACTTGCACAACCTGTAGCAAAGCGAGTTATTGGAACCATCCAAAGTATAGCTGAAACTGTTTTATCACCAATTAAAAAGTAGATTAATTCAATGCATACTGAAGTAATTAATAAGAAACTGTTACTCCTTTCATTTTAAGCAGAGCAAAATATATCATGCTGTCACTTGTATCACAGCAAGATATGGGGATTCTTGCCATTGCTATAATGAAAGGACTATGGTGCAATAAAGTAACACTGCAATAGTCTAACAGTTTATATACACAGTTTCATACACTTATGACAGCCTAGTTTATGAATATCTAATGCACAGTCAAAATATGAAAACTACAAGTTTTTTACACAATAAAAAATGTTAAATTTTTTCAGTGCTCACAAAAATGTTGTGAAAAGGCACGTGGTGTAGACACTGAACCACTACTGTACAAGTACTGAGTTTATAATTACAAGATAAGCACCATCATTATCACATGTAATTAGGAATAAAGTACAGTAATGATAGATGAATGCACCAAGTCAAGCATGGGTTAAATATTATTCCACAAATTATACAAACCCAGTCAGTGGGACACGTTCAAGACAGTGGCATTGCATACCTTAAGATTCAAAATTAAGTGGCAGCATTTGTTGGTATGTCAGAAGTTTCTGATTCTGTATATGCAGAGTTTCCTGTTGTGTAAATTTTGTGATTCAATCGCTTCAATTTCAAATTCTGAGTTCTTCCTCTCTTTACATCTGGGCTCCTTTATCATGAATTTTGTACCTGCTTTATATTAATATTCTCTGCTACAGTAACTTGTTTCTGACAGCATTATATTTGATTAAAAATGTATGATACTATACACAAATTATATTTATTTTTGTGTACTGACATCTTGTTCCCTTATGAAAACTTCCCTTAAGGGCTGGACTAGGCATAATAGCAACAATTTCACCACCTTAATTAGCAAGGTATTATTGGGACTTTGCCTATCCATCCCACAGGGAATATTTTCTCCTTTCCTCCAGGAGAACCCTCAGAGGTCTTTGTGTAGTAGTGTAATGTGTTGGGCTGAGAAGAGGGTATTCTTGGGTATATATAAAGCTGGTATATATTTGAATTGCAAAATGGTACTGAGGGATTTATCTCTCAAGTATTGATGCACTACCACATGCTACCACACACACACACACACACAAACTCACACCCTCCTCAGATTAGTCAGCTGTTTCAGTAAATCTGCACCCTCCAGGACACAGGTGCTCCTTTAAAACTTCAATTATGGTAATGCTATTAGTTTGCTAAAAATTGATTTATTGGTTTTCACAGCTATGAACCACATTAACATTCATTCATACCTCAGAAGTTTTTGAGTTACTCTTTGAGGGTGTTAATTGATGCTTTCAATGCATATTACATTATATTTCAATGCAGTCTGAATATTCATTTTCTTGACTGACAAGCTGGGATATAATGTGTTGTTACACTTCAAATTTAGCTTTCAGAGGATAAGTCAACAATATCAGTAACAATATGCTATCTGTAAAACACTACACTCCATGTCAATACTTCTTACACCACAAATAATTAAAGTATACTGTAAATAGTTTATATATTTCATTTGCACGGTAGCACACTATGAAGTTGGTATACTCTTACAATCATTTTAATAAAAATATATGCAGTGGATAACAAAATAAAAATATAATTTCTATCCCAGCATCACAATTGTTACTCCTCCCACCTGCTCTTGAAGTAAGCTAAAGCAATAACATTGTCAGAAATATCGATGTTCCTGACGTACCCAAACTGCAGCACAAAACAGAGTAATATTTTTAAAAATAAGGCAACTGTCCCATCCCACAGTTCAGAAGAATCAATACCTCCAGTCTGTCAACATCTAACACCTTAATTAAGTATGGTAGCTGTCATATTCTCATAACTGGTAATACTGTATATATCATTATCATATCTTTGTCTTGAGTGTGGCCTCACAACTATGTGGGCCAAAGGTAAATCCACAGGAAATTAATAAGCATTTTGCAATCCACAATTTGTTGCAGGACATGTTAGGTGGGATTTTCACTAGCCCGTCACTGTCAATGACGTCACAAACACGACTGTCGTTTGCTTTGGAGGAGATGAGCTCCGTCACAAGGATGATGGTGTGACTGCAACCCGTCATCAGTCCCACACCAAAACAAGATGGACAGCAATGATCTCCTCATTATTGCTGCTCTACTGCTTTTTGATGAAGCAGAAAACCATCCAGCTAGACCAGCAAGACAAAGGAGGTGGTGTAGAATATAGTCACACCAACTGCTGCTGGAGAGACCTTTGCCAGGAGAACACAGGATTCTCACGGAGGCAGAGAAGAGGGCCGATATGAACAGCTTCCATGGTGCATACCACATGACCCCAGCCACTTTCGAGAAACTTCTGCAGCTAGTTGGTCCTTACATAGAAAAACAAGCCACGACGTTTAGAGATCCTGTCGGTGCACCATAAGCTGCGTAGCCGAGATGTGCGGTGTTATCACATTTCCAGATTCATCAAAGAAAAGTTTCACATCACATGAATGCACACACTTATGCAAATACATGTAAATATTTATTTCACTAATATATCATTTCCTTTTCTGTGTGCAAATGCTTAAAATTCATATTTTCATAATATCCAAAATATCCAACACCCTCGACAGTGGTCAACATCGCCGCCGTCTCTCCGACAAAAGATGACAGTCGCAATCAGCGTGACGGGCGGGGGCACACGGCGAGGGGAATACCCACGGTTCCCATTACAGCCGACGTCCTTGACGGTGACGAGGCTGACGGTGATGGGCTAGTGAGACTATTGCTTTAGTTTATAATCTTTGATACTAACAATGTCGTTCTAAGTTTTTACCGAATCTTAATAGTGCAACATCTATTTGATATACTATTATTATTTAATTAAGTGTCATGGCAAAATACCATAGTATATTGGTATCAGAAAATAAGTTTATGAACACTCCTGATTCTGTATAAGATAATCTTAAAATCTTAAGTCTGCACACCAAATTCATCCTCTGTTATATCCAGTGAATATGCAAAAAAATGAACAGTTTGTTGAGGTATACATTTGCAGTTCATCATTGACACAAGCTGTGCAACACCATAAAAAGTGTTTGAACATACAAGCCTAGTCTCAAAGTTAATTTGCACCATATTCTGTACAGTACAATTACCTGGGTACTGTACTATGAAATAGTACTGTAGGCACCACTTTTAGCAAAGGCAGGTTTGCTTGGAACATTCTTATGTATGGCATGATTATTAGTACACATAAAGCTTAGCGTGTGCAGCTATGCCGGGGCTCTCCTGGTGTATAGCATAAACACTTAGATGATACTCAAATAACTACAAAAGTTTGGTACAGAAATTCTATTTCTAATCTGTTAAAAGTTTTTGAATAGTTCCAAAACTCTTACTACTATACTGATTTTTGTTTTAGAAGTTCCTTCATGATCTGTGTAGTTGTTGCATTTAAAAAAATTACCCTGTATTTCATTACCTATAACAACTAGCTGCCTTGAAGGAGCATTCATTACACAAACAAACTGTACAGTCGGCAAATAAAAAGTATTGGAACTCCCGTATGGATATTTAATTTCAAGGTAAGGGTGGTTCCAATACTTTTCTGCCAACTGTACATATCATAAAGGCTGGGGTGTAAGTGATTAACAATTCAGAGCCAAAACATTAATTTCAGGAATTCTGTTTGGGAGTTTGACTGAGTATTCAGAGATATTCACTGATTAATATACCACCAATGAAATGAATGAAGGCAATGAACATGGTTATAAAAAACTTAACTATAGTGTCATAAAATCTCTTCATGGGTCATAAGTGTTAATAGACTATAGGATCCTGAAATACCTTACAATTCATAGTTACCTTGCTTGTCATAATTATGTAAAAGATGTTTGTCAATCTTGAAATTTCCTCTCATGACACTAACGTACAACAGTTCAGTATCAAACATATCAGTCACAAAACAAACTCTGTACAGTAATTAAAAAAAATTTCATGTGACTTTTCTATAGGTGGTATCTCAATTGTTGCCATGCTTTCCTTCACAAACTTGGCAGTAAATACTGTATTTTAGGATTTTCACTTTGCTATTAGAAATCTATAAGTTATAGATTAATTACTTACCATTAAGTATAGGTACATTTGCTGCATGTGAAAACTTCCCCAAATTCTGAACACCTATCGTAATTCGTTGATTGTCGATTATGTCGTTATTTCGCTTAACTTTGGAAAAAGTCTGAACCCGGTTAATTCAGTCTCATGAAAATTTCAAAACATAACATTGTTGCTCTTCAATGGTATGATCAAATGAATATGCCCAAATGAACTTTAAAATTCTCATTCAGGTAAGGGATGCAAAGATTAATTCATACAGCACCTCTATTCCAGTCAGCACATAAAATTTAATTTATATAATGAGTACCGAAAACTACATCATCTTTATTGCATCCTTAAAATGGTACCAATATGCCTACAGTCCTGCTCGAGACAATATATTATCACCTTGACTGGCAAGTGCTGATATCGTTACCAATAAATGGGTATGTTCAGCCAAATCCGATGCACTTTACTTTAATTTTAAAATTAGTCTGACGATGAATAATTATCATATTTTTCATACTCTTTTTTTATTGCAAGGCATGTATGAAAGTCTAACTTTGGGATAAATACTTCATATAACATAAATATGTATCATAGTACAATAATGGATTATATGAATTTGCTCTCAACATACAAAAATCATCAATTACCCTGGCAATGTCTGCACAGCTGGTGAAGGCACGCCAGATTTCACCCATTATTGGAACAAGAGGCTTTCATGAAATAGGATGTGTTGTGGATCTAAAAAAGAGCTTAATTACTGGCATTATATAATTCTACTACTCTTACAGTTAAGTTTGATTGTAGGTTAGAAACAGAGTATTTCTTCAGACATACCTTTCAGTAACAAGTAGGATATCATGATAATGAGCTTGACAATGTAATCAAGCCAATCAAGTTGTTAAGCCAAATACCTTCAGAGCATTAAAAGTTGTTTGAAGAGCAACCTGTTCAGACTTTTTCTTCATGTAAGCAGCAATCATCTCGATTGTTACTGGAAGGGAGCAGGGTTCGTTGCGTTGAAAGGTGCAGTACCGGTGAAGAAACGTCAAAGATCTGAAAGAAATACTCTTTAAGGCAAGAAGGATGTTCATTTGTCTGATAATGTTTAAGTCAAGAATAGCATAAAAAAATAACTATCAATTTGTTGGGGTTTAAATCAGCTTCCTTAACTAAGCCAATGCACACATAAATTCTATCATATTCTGTGCTCATTGTTACTACATCAAAGGTTTGTTCAAATCTAAGCATATCGTGAGATGCTATCAATTAAGTTTTTAATATGAGTAACTTAGGAATGCGAATTACACTCAGAAATATGCTTTGGTAATCTCATCAAATTTAACTGTCCAACATACTGGAGGATCCTAATGAGTTGTCCATTTTCCATTATATGCTTAGTTAATGAAGTCCCAGATGCAATATAAATGTTAAGACTACTACTGAGAACCTTGATGTTGCTAATGACAGCATAGAATCTTTACAAGGGCATCAACAGTACTAGTACCGGTACTCATCCTGGCTGGAAGTGTAAGCTTCAGTAGGTCATTGGCAAGTCAGCCAAACCTACCTTTCCGTGAGAGCCTCTTTGACATAAGGAGGCAACTTGGAGGCACGAGTGTTGGGGTACATGAATGGGGAGTCAGTCTCCACCAGAAGACGGTCGAGGGGCACCACTCCATCCTCCAGGATGCGGCGCACACCATCCTCCGATTTGTCCTTCCACACGTACCCTACAGGGCGGCATCATCATCATCCTAGCCCTATTTCCCGTATGGTACATCAGTTCATTGATATATAATGAAGACATTCTTTACTAATTTTTTAGAAACTAAGTACACATAGCTTCCCCAAAGATAATATTATGAATACAGGAGTATTCACAACTACCTTCACTAAAGGTAGCTGAAATTATTTATACAACTTAAAAGTACTATGAACATTCTTCCTCTATGGATAAGACAATGTGTAACAAAAGCTAAAAGACAAAGCCACGAGTGATGGCTCACCAGTGAAAAATACACGTATAGTTGGTCTACCATATTAAACTACAGTACCTGTGAGGCCAATGTAGCAGCCTTGCTTAAGGTAGGCAGCAGCCATGGTGGCATCTCCGGTGAAGCAGTGGATGACGACAGATGGCAGTCTTTCTTTATGCCGACCCAGCACCTCCAGCACCTCCTTATGAGCATCTCGTTCGTGGATAAAGAGGGGCTTCTTCAGCTCACAGGCCAAAGACACCTAAGGCAACACGAATATACAGTGCAGTATTCTAAACTGCCGACTGGTTTGTATCATCAAATTAAATGGAAACTACAAAATTTACTAAGCAAACAATCATATGTACTGTATATAGTTCTATGCAGGGCAGTTTAGAACAGAGCTCCACTGATAAATAGCCTCTGTAGCCAAGTGGTACTGTAAGAGTTTTCTGTGTGTGGTGGCTCCACTGACTTCACACTAAAACATTGGCAAACATTTCAGGGAGTGGATATTTTGCCTTTACAAATCTTTCTCATTCACACCACTGCATCAAAAGTATCCTTAAAGACATATAGAACATTAATCTTCAGTGCTGAAGATGGATGTTTTTACACGGTGACACCTTCATGGTGGTAGTACTGTCATCTATAAAATATCTGTTAACCTCACTCCTTCCTCTACTAATAAGGGTAATGGTCTTACTATATCATGAAAAAGTAAACTCCGTCTATAAAAAAGGAACAAAATAAAATTTAACCCCATTGTTAACCCCCTAACCACAGACATATTTGAGCCCGTTAACACTGTACTACCGGTATATTTTTGCAAAACGTAAACAACACTTTTGATGGCTAATAGCGTGTAAACTACTTACGCTACATGATATTGAAGTACAAACCTTTAGTTGTCTCTTGATGTACTTGTGAAGACTAAATGGACATCTGTAAGATGGGTAGCCAGCTCAGAATTACCACTACTCAAAATTCACATTTACACGCTCCTCACAATTCTAAGTATGTTTTCACGCTCTAATTTCGTAATAAAATGTGTCAGAATCACATTTCTTAACACAACAATATGAAGCATGTTGTTTTTACGTACAGTCTTGGCCTGGAGTAAGTATCCACCCACTCCCAACTATCCCCAACATGTGGTACCATCGCAACCAGGGATACGAGGGATGAAGCAGGGCAAGACTCGTCAACCTAAGTTGAATTAGCAAAACACTGTCTTCCCTCCACCTTCCCGCTGGCTCAAGTAACTGATTCGACTTAGGTTGATAAGTCTTGCTCTGCTTCACCCCTCGTATCCACAGTAGCGTTGGTGCCACATGTCTGGGTTGGCTGGGAGTGGGTGGATACTTACTCCAGGCCGAGACTGTACATATATGGTAATTATCGCAAAAGCGGAGCACTGAAAATACATCCTCACACACTGATAGATAATGGTATACTGACTGGGCAAGCCTAAGTGCACACACCTCTGTTGTGAGCCTAATCAAGTATGTCAGAAGCTGCACATATTTGATAATGTGTCTGTCAACATATGCCGACACGCGGTTACCCACCATCAGTACTGCCGTCGACATAAGCCGACACCCACGGTTTAAGGGTTACTGGAAATTACAAGCAAGGACACTGAAAATCTTCATATCACTACAGTGCTGATACTCCTGAATGATTCAAAGGAGAAGGCAATCAATGGAAATTATCATTTCATCTTACGTGCACCATATACAAGTAATGTAAATCCTCTTCAGGTGTATAGATGATATTATGGCAAATAAACAATAAGGTATGAAATGAGAGGAAGCAAGGCCCATGCTCCTCTGCATATATGAGTAGTATTGTCATCTCTTTGGCAAATGAATCGGGTATTATGGTTGCAGTTAAAACTGTTGATATATAAATATCCTACTGTTAAGCTTTGTATGATGTTTGTACCTCCACTGTTAGAAAGCAGAGGAGTGCCTGTACATACAAAACTATTTATACTGGTACATGAGACAATTGAAGGTCCAGGTCTTACCTGCTTTTCAAAAACCTCCAACTGGATATCCTGGGGGGAGAAATTCCTGTTGAAGTCCAGTCCACATTCCCCAACAGCCACCACCTCTTGGCTGGCCAACAACTCTCTCAACTCACTCTCTGTCTCTGCCTCCCAACTCTTGGCCTCATGTGGGTGTACTCCTGAAAAAGACACATATTCATTACATGATTTACAACAGTGTTAAATTATGTTTGAAATCCTGTTTATGTAGTGGAATAAATATTCCCATTGGAGTTACTGTAGTCACTAATCAGGAAGTGAAGTTTTTTCATCACTTAAGCTTATGTTATGGCACTGTAACTAATAAGTTCCTGTACCCCTGGTGAATATTATGAGAAAGAGGATAAACCTGGGCTGTCAGCAAGCCAAGGAAGGAAGCAAAATTTATAAATACAGAATCAGTTTATATCCGCTCAGTGTGAAATAAATCTTCGCTCAGTAATTCAGTCCTCTTGTGCTTTTTATTTGTCCCCATCTGGCCCATGGTGCTTTTGAAAATATGTGAACTATATAACCTAAACTTATATTGAGGGAACCATTTACATACTGTATCTACAAGTAGCCTATACTTAACATCATCAATGTCTGAGGGTGCTAAAGAAATAATTCTTACCATTATATACATATTCAATCAGTTGGCTTAGACAGCCTGTAAAGAATCATTATTAAAATATCTGAAAGGGAATATTTTGCATGAATGGTCCTTTTACACTAATACAATACGGTACTGTCACAGTAACCAAGTATATATTTAGAGATATGCTATAGATGCACAACTACAAAAGTCCCTGTAAGAAGATAGCCTCTAAGGACATCAGATTCTTTAAAAAAATTCGTAACCTAAACTCATACAATACCGTGAATATCCTTACTAAGTGTCAGACTCACCTGCAGTTGAGTACAATGACTCTGGGTAGAGGCGAGTGAGACGCAGAGCTTCCTTACTGCTCTGTACTGTTGTGCCCGTCACCATGATCTTGTGAACTCCTGCAACATCATGCCAGTATCTCATGAATAAAATCTGGTTCACATGACCATTGATTAATGTCTTCTATTTTGTAATGAAATTCTATCTAATTTTATCAATTACCATATATCTTTCACAACATTCTTCTATCATTGCTGTACACTTCTTTTGCCCCTTTGTCCTTGTATTGGGTAAGTACTTTACCAAATATTCAGTCATCAGGTTGCTTGCCTTTCTCCTGAACAAATTTACACATTTTCCATACCCATTCAACCACCAATTCACTCATTAACTTTAACTTTACCCATATCACTAAAATAATTTCCAAGTCAGAAGTGCTGTATGTAACAGCAGAGTAACAGTGGCTCAAAAATACTCACCAGCATCTCGAGCTCTCGATACTACTGAGTCCAGGTCCCTTGTGAACTTTTTGTTAGTGAGATTGGCTCCAATGTCGACAATTATGTAGTTTTCAGAACTGAGGAGAGATTCCATTTCCTCCTCCAGGTCTTCAATCCCACTCTCCTGCTTGTTCTCACTTGTGGCCATGTTTGCTCTCAGCTAAGGAAGAAATTATTATGAAGTGTACTGCACCATTGCATTGACTAAAAACACATCAAATGTGATTTATAAATAAATGTCTGTGTGACGCTTCCTCACACTATGATTTTAACTGATCAGGAATATTTAAAACACTATACTGTACATTTTCTACTTCAAACTCTGCTACAGTGTATGGACAATAGTTTATGTCCTGTTTCACAGGACAATAGTTCTGTAGCACATTTCCAATATTAGCCATTAAACTCGAATAAAAAGTCACCATATACAAACATGATTCACAAAGTAAGGGAACACACTTCAATGGCTGGGGGTTAGGTTAAGTTCAAGGGCTACGTTAAAAGTTGGTAAAACTACTATCTTGCTATACTCTAGTACCGGTAAGGTTTTTCTACTATCATTGCTGGTACCTACTACTGTACTGTATTTTGGACCATTCAGACATTGTTCATCTATGGCAATTCCGTTGCAAATCCCGTTTCCATTTTTGATGGCCCCTGCAAGCAGCTGGTTTAGGCCTAAGGGGCAAGACAAGTGAATAATGGCTTAAACTAGTTAATATTTCCATGTTCTAGAATTAGGCTGACTTTACTGGACCTAGGCTATCCAGTCCTAATCTGAACCAGGGCACACTACAGGGACCTAAACGGGCCAAAGTACAGGGATCTAACCAAGACGCACTACAGGGACCTATCCGGGTCAAACTACCAGGAACTAACTGGGTAATCTAATGGGACCTAACTGAGGCAAACTACCAGGACCTAACCGAGGCTAAATACAGGGACCTAACCGGGCAACTACCAGGACCTGACTGGGCAAACTACTGAAATCTAACCGAAGAAAACTTGGGAGAGATTTAAACATTGTGGAAATGCCATGAATGAAAAATGTCTTAGAATGGTCCAAAAGAGTGGGTAATAACAGTAGGAAAACCATAATTCAGTCAGTGCAGCAATATAGAAAAAGATCGGTATTTATTGAAAGAATTACCGTTTTGTAGCAGTGTTGCCAGATCCGGCTAGGTCCCAGTATTTTGCCCCGGTCATTTCCTGTACTTTACCACGGTTATTTCCCGGTAATTTGCCCAGGTTAGGTCCCGGTAGTCTGCTGTGGTCTAGGTTAGGTTAGGTAAGGTCAGGTAAGGTCATGCTAATTTCAAAATGCCCCATTTGAATATGACCTATCTTGGAAATGGGGCATTTGAAGAGGAAATGCCATAGAAGAAAATAGGATATTTATTGAAAGAATTACCGTTTTGCAGCAGTGTTGCCAGATCCGGCTAGGTCCCAGTATTTTGCCCCAGTCATTTATTGTACTTTATAACGATTATTTCCCGGTAGTTTGCCCAGGTTAGATCCCGGTAGTCTGATGCGGTCTAGGTTAGGTTAGCTCAGGTCAGGTAAGGTCAGGCTAGTTTCAAAATGCCCCATTTGAATATGCCCTATCTTGGAAATGGGGCATTTGCGGAGGAAATGCCATAGAAGAAAATAGTCTTAGAATGGTCTAAATAAGTGGGTAATGAAGGTAGAAAAACCGTATGCAGTAACGGTAATTCTTTCAATATTTACCGAAAATAGTCTTAGAATGGTCTAAATAAGTGGGTAATGAAGGTAGAAAAAACGTACTCAATAACGGTAATTGTTTCAATATTTACCAAAAGATCTTCCTTCATGATAATTTGGTAATACATTAATAAACAAGGGTTATTTCCTCATATTAAATTGGTGAGGAATAAATAGAACAACTAGAAATATGTAAAAAAATTAAAAAGAATAGAAAACATTACACCGGAAGAATTTAAGCGAACCTGTTCTTCAGATGTACTGTACTATAATTTAATATACTATAATGTAATATATATAATTTAAAATACTATTATACAATATAATAAAAATAAAAATACTAGGTAATTCTGTATAAGTGGTCCACGTGTTTTTTTTTGTGTTTTTTTTGTTTTTCCTGCTTATTTTTACTTGTTCTATTCATTAGTGACCATAATATTGATCGGAAACCACTTGGTTTATACATATTCCCTAACCCCTTCAATCTTGGGGGAGAGCACTGGGAACCGGGGGTTTTGGGTGGGGGAAAACACGTAAATGAGCTTATTTTGCATTGATACTGGTTTCTTGACCTGCATAAATGTCGAAAAATTGAAAATCCGAGCCAAGTTTCGGCAAAAGTTGGCTCGGGTTTAGCAATTTTCCTGAGGGATAAATGTCAAGATTTTGGAAATCCGAGCCAAGTTTCGGCAAAAGTTGGCTCGGGTTTAGCAATTTTCCTGAGGGATAAATGTCAAGATTTTGGAAATCCGAGCCAAGTTTCGGCAAAAGTTGGCTCGGGTTTTGCAATTTTCCTGAGGGATAAATGTCAAGATTTTGGAAATCCGAGCCAAGTTTCGGCATAAGTTGGCTCGGGTTTTGCAATTTTCCTGAGGGATAAATGTCAAGATTTTGGAAATCCGAGGCAAGTTTAGATAATTAACCAAACCTAACCTGACCTAACCTGGGCAGACTACCGGAACCTAACCGGGGCACACTACCGGGACCTAACCAGGGCAGACTACCGGGACCTAACCGGGGCAGACTACCGGGACATAACCAGGGCAGGCTACCGGGACCTAACCGGGGCAGACCACGGCACAATATACAGTAGAAACTAGTCAGACCTCACCTGACCTGACCTAACCTAATCTGGACTGGGACACACTACCGGGACCTAACCGGGGCAGACTACCGGGACATAACCAGGGCAGACTACCGGGACATAACCGGGGCGGACTACCGGGACTTAACTGGGGCAGACTACCGGGACCTAACCGGGGCAGACCACGGCACAATATACAGTAGAAACTAGTCAGACCTCACCTGACCTGACCTAACCTAATCTGGACTGGGACACACTACCGGGACCTAACCGGGGCAGACTACCGGGACATAACTGGGGCACACTACCGGGACATAACCTCACGTGACCTAACTGCCCCCCTTTATTATCCTTAGCAGACTACCTGACTGGCCATTACAATTGTTGTACATAATTATTATTGCTATTTGTTAATAAAATATATTCCAAAAAGGTTTTAACTCTTACCAGACTTGCAGGAAAATTGTGCAGATGATTAAATTTTCGAAGAAACCTGGGCCGTGATCCGGCTGACATATTTGTTACATCGCGTAATTTGTTATTATAATCCATAGTAGCCTCGTATCCACACTGCTCACTTATTTTATGTTTCAAAATTAGCCTATGATCCACACATAAATGAAAAAGTTCTTGTGGCTTAGCAAAATGCGTGAAAAAAAAAGCCATACCGGCTTCGCCATGTCGGTAGTGCCAGCTTGTCAGGTATTACTGACACGTAGGCGTAGCAGTGAAAATGGGATGGTGGAAAATTGCGGATGAATACAGAAGGTTGATAGACTGCATTAATAATAATGATTATAATACTATGAGATGAGAAAATAATTTATGAAATTAAGTGAGTAAATAATTAAATTATCTATATATAAATGGTGATGGAATTAAAAGAATATTGAAAGCGTCATTTAATTTAAAAAAATACATGATTTACGAGATGGCAACTTGAAGTAGCACATGAGCATCCCATCATGATGTGGACTACTTTGTACAGTGTTCAGTGGCTTATTTTAAAGAAGGACCTGGGAGAGAAAGTCACCGTGAACGCTGGAGTCTGAACTTAGGGTATTAACACCGTAGACTTACTCCTACGCTGGACTTTGTCTCGGAAGCGCTACGCTGGACTTCGTCTCAAAAGCGGTCGCGATTTTTCGAAAGCCTATTCTGCCGAAAGTTAAGTGCAACCGCCTATTATATTCATTACACACGAACACACTACATTGTCCCCTACTTAAATATACATAAATTGTAAATATTTGCCGCGTGGACCACATATACAGATTTTCCAAATACTATTATAAAATATAATATAAATTAAAATACTATTATAAAATATAATATAAATTAAAATACTATATAATATAAATTAAAATTCTATAATATAATATAAATTACTTTAATACTATAATATAAAGAGTGTCAGTATTCTAGAAAGAACAAGTAATGAGTCATGAATACTTTTCCCTTTAACATAGTTAGTTATATCCATTTACAAAAATTCATTGAATTTTTGCCTGTCCTAAACCTGAAAATAAATAACTTGAAAATAAATAACTCTGACACATAAATCACGATGAATGGCAAAAATACACCGGCCAAGTAAATAATATTACAAACTTGACGTGTATATATATTTAATTTAATCTATTTGTATGTGAAATAAACGGTAGGTAAATATTGAATGAATTACCGTTATTGCGTACGGTTTTTCTACCTTCATTACTCACTATTTTAGACCATTCTAAGACTATTTTCTTCTATGGCATTTTCTCCGCAAATGCCCCATTTACAAGATAAAGCATATTCAAATGGGGCATTTTGAAATTAGCCTGACCTTACCTGACCTGACCTAACCTAACCTAGACCACATCAGACTACCGGGACCTAACCTGGGCAAACTACCGGAACCTAACCTGGGCAAACTACCGGGAAATAATCGTGATAAAATACAATAAATGACTGGGGCAAAATACTGGGACCCAGCCGGATCTGGCAACACTGCTGCAAAACGGTAATTCTTTCAATAAATACCAAACGGTATTTATTGAAAGAAGTATTTATCATGTTTTATGACTGAATTACTGGGGAGTTTAACAGACCACCATCATAAAATTTACTTACCCTAAATTTCAGATGAAGGAAGAATATATTATGCAGACTACACACAAAATTATTATTCCAGAGTTCTTATTACTGGCTTACACACCAGATTAATTATATAACAAAAACTCGGAAAAAAAAACTTTGGTGTATGTACGGATGGCTTCTCAGTAAGACGTAACTCGGAAAACTTTTGTGTACTGTATGTATGTATGGCTTCTCTGTACACTTAATATGGGCTTTTGTACACTTAATGGCTTCTCTGTACACTTAGCAAGCACACTGGAGGACTAAGGAACCCAGACCCGGGGCACACAGAAACAGAAACTGGACTTCAAAAGAGAAAAGTGTTAATCATCACGGCCAATTTCTGTGACGTTTCTTCACCGTAAGTTATAAATACCCGATGGGACTCACAACAGACGACAGCCCCAGTGTTGTCAGGTCTCATTCACAAAATTTCCCCAACTTTAACATCAGAATATTTCCCTTTCTACCTCAGAAATTCCCTGTATACACTTGAAGATTGTCATACATTTACTATTTTCTTAATATTTTGTCTAGTAGAAATTTCCCCATTTATTCTTGAACAATCTCTTATAATTTTCCCATTGTTACCTCTAATTCTCCATGTCTAGGGAAAATTCTCCATATTTGGCAACATTGGACAGCCCCACCACCAGCCACCCGAGCATCGCTGCCAGGGGGTCAAGTCTGGTGGTTGTGGCACCCGATATTATTGTTGCTGTTTCACCCACTAACCTCCTTTACCGATTTATTTTGGTATTATTTATAAGTATAGTAACCCCACCCCCACCCTCACAGCCAGCATACAACAACAGGCCAGCAGCTGAGATATTATTGTTATCATCATCTGCGAGTCCTATATAACCCGATATTGCTGTTACACCCACTAACCTCCTTTACCGATTTATTTTGGTATTATTTATAAGTATAGTAACCACCCCACACACTCCAGCCAGCCAGGCGCCAGCATGCAACACCATTTGAAATGTCATTATTGTTATTATCATCTGTGAGTCCTATAACCTGTCAAACTTTCTGGGAGTGGTGGTAGGCTATGTTATTTGTTGTGCAGCACTTGCTTAGCCAGACAAAAATTTTCTTGAAATATAGTCGACAGGGTTTGTATGATTTTCTTTTACTGAAAGGTGATTGAAAGAAGAGCAACAAAAATATTACATATCAACACAATATGCAATCCATGTCTTTCGGACGTGTTGCTACTGTTGTGTGACAAGTTGCAACACCCCGGAATCCAATGAGTAGAGTAGCCTACAGTACAGTTGACTCACATATCCCTGACGTATTATGTAACCCCCACACCTTGATTACACACTACACATTTGGACATGTGGTTGTTGGCACGCGGGTTGGAGGTGTGCAGCAAGGATCAACTTTGGTGTGCAGGGCCTCAATCAGGACCAAGGATGGGCCTATCCCGTGAAATGGTCACACTACTATGATCTGCAATTATTGAGCATCAAAGATGTTTTTATCAAAGTACAACTATTAGGATGTTGAAAAGGGTGGTCAGAATAACAAGAGAAATGAGTGGTATGATCATGAAATGCAAATGTGGTACTTGCTGGGTTGAAACAAGGGAAAATGATTGCAGTTTAGGCTATAGACACGCAGTTTGAGAAGAAAAGGTCTTCCCCAGGAAAATGAAAGAATGAAGTTGGTACTGAAGATTTAGTTGCATTATAATCCATTTGAATATGTGCTTCGTATCCACATGAAGAGGAGAGAGTGGGCAACTAAGGGTCGATGCCAACAACTTGCATCTATAATAGGTACACTATAGCTTTGCCAGTGAACCATGGTTAGGGGTGACTGAGGCAGAGTGATTCAAGGGGCGGCTCAAGAGTATTGCGCTGGATGTTCCTATGTTATTACTGGCAGTGTGGTGAGGTTGGTGACTGGTGGAAGTGTTTATAAGTAGATGATTAACTTCTTGATTTGCTTGAATCCTAAAAACGTTCAAAGTAGATAAAAACTAGAAACAATGAGAAGTGAAGTGGTAGTCTATTGTATAGTCACAATGGCACAGTCTTAAGTTATGACAACAGTCTACAGGAAGCGGCAAACACATTTGTCATCTGGAAAGCGATGGATGGGATTCATCAACACTCTGAGACCCTCACTAACTTTTATGACTGATTTTACGGCAGCTCTCCCACTTTTGGGGAATTTTTCCCAAATTGGGAATTTTTAACGCATTTAGGGACTAATCTAGGGAAATGAAAATTTTTAGGGAAATCTGTGGAATTTTAGATACTTATCGGAATCATTAGGGAAATCGAGTGAATATTGTTCATATTGTACCAATATAATGTTCTACTGGCAAAACTATAGCTAAAGCACATGAAGAGAATTTGGAGATCTGTCAGCTGATTGAAAAAAGAAGGAATAAGGAACTGATGTGATAAAAAAAGATTATTATTATTTATGAATATTTACAATGGATTATGTGTTATAGGCCTATAGTCATAACTCAGAATACCAGAGAATAAGTTTATTTAATTTTGTTATGCTAAAAATGTATATTATTGTTATATAAAGTGATAGGAATGGAGAATTATAAGATTGAAAATGGTGGAAGATACGAAAACACTTTTATTTAAACATTATATGTAACTAAAAATAAATCTAGTTGGGAACTTTGGTCCATTTTAGGGAATATTCAGCCTTAGTCTGGGGGATCCTTATTATGAATTTGTGGGAACCAGGTTGTACAGACGAATACACTGAGACTTTGTGTAAGGTGTAAACTCTCCCACATCGAAAGTAATGAATCAGAATGAAACGGTGGATGTACTGATTTGAGTTTCCATTTATTTTCCAGTCAGTGTAAAAACAAAATTTTGTCTTTAATGCGGATAGAAGAAATTTCGCAGATGTGCCTGGAAAATGAAGCTGCATGTGGAACTCCAAGATTGTTGTCTTGTAGAAAGTTTCCGTAACCACTTAAAATGGGCTATGCTATTTCACCGCAAAAGCGTCATGCAGTGTAAAAGATAGAAAAAAAAATAGTACTGATGATATCCAGTAGAATACTAAAATCATCCTTCCTTCAAGGCTTTAACAAACCCTGAACACTACTAGGAAACAGCAGTGTAAGCGGCTCACAGGTTGCAGAACACTGAACTAGACACACCCACCAACTCGCCAAGGAACTTTAGATTGAGCTGTCCATCTGACTTCAGGGGTGAGGAATCGGATGAACAATGTTGTAAGTTTTATTGAGATGGTCATGTTACAAGCAGAGTTACGTCATGTAGTGTGCATGTGTTTTGGGAAGCTTATCTCACTGTGCTCTGGGAAAAGATCAAGGTATGTGAATAAAGAGGAAAGTATGTACATTAATCCAGGTGTCGCCTATTTAGTCGTGCTCAGTTTCGACATGCATATTTGTAAACATGTAAACATTCCCTTGACGAAGAGGGAGGGAGGGAGGTATGTGTGTTGTAGGCTACCTGTAGGCAGTAGATATTTTAAACATTGTTCTTGTGAAATATAAAAACTGCATCATAAAAACTTGTTCCTCGCAATTGAACA
Source organism: Petrolisthes cinctipes (assembly GCA_033782935.1). Taxonomy (NCBI): domain Eukaryota; kingdom Metazoa; phylum Arthropoda; class Malacostraca; order Decapoda; family Porcellanidae; genus Petrolisthes; species Petrolisthes cinctipes. Next base: position 96,741 of record JAWQEG010000063.1, on the reverse strand, counting down.
AGGAATGATTAGATGTCAAAGGAAATAACATAATTGGACAAAACAATCGGCCAACATTAATACTTCAGTAATTGCTCCCTGCATTTATTCAATACGTATTTTTTTGCCTAGCCATGATCTTGCCGGTCTCCCCACAGCTCGACTTCAATATGAAATACGCCGCAGCATTTATGGCAGCCACCGTAATATCTCCGAAATTTCAGTCAAGATGAGAAAATTATGAATTATAGCGAGGATTACTGGCATATCCTTTTAGACGGAAGGAGATTACTGGCATAACCTTTTAGATGGAAGGGGAAAATTGAGGTTTCTTCGCTCTAATGGCTATGACGTTCGAGATGTGTTTTGGATAAAACGGGATAATGATAAGTAGGTAAGGTGTTGAAAATCAGACTTGAAGTAAAAACTGTACTCCCTAACATACTGAGGAATTCCACTCTGAATTCATGTAACCTTAGGAAAATGTACACGAATACAATAATAAGTTATTTTAAGAAAGTACGAGAGACTTACGACGTTTTAGTCAGCGTCTGGACGATACTGTCCCACAGCCCTGAGAGTGAGGCTTCCATCAGCGTTCCAAGTAGGTTCATTGTCTCCAGCCAGTATTGTTTCTTAACTAAGAAGCTTTCATGCTTACAAGACGGGGGGCGGGATGTTAAAGAGCTTCCTTCCCATCTTCAGTGATATATTCTTTGGCGATGCGTGGTTTTACGAATTACAACACTCAACATCCCGAAATTACAATAGAAAATAGGATACGGTACCGAGAAAACTCAGGAATGAAATTATTATGCGACATAGAGAAAAACTCGAAAACATAATCATAAAACAGGAGAAAAAAACGTGGTGTCTTCGTTTCGTATAAATTTAAGGCTAACATATTCACCTCCACAAGGGAAATTACAAAAGGTGCAAGCGCCATTTAGGGGTTAGAAATGGTACAGAAGACATTTCGAAGATGAAAATAGTTCGGAAGAATTGAGATCTTATAAATAAACAGGTAAGTTATATTCTATCAACAATTAATCTCTTCATCCAGGAAACAATAAAAAACTATTGTGTTCTTTCCTGGTTTTATAAGGTAGCAGATGTAACCAAGGTTGATTTGCTGCCATAAACCTCATAGAAAATTACATCCATTTCAGACGTCGGTTTAATTCATCTAATGCTTCGTGAAAAGCAGATATTACTAGAAAAACTACTATTGCTACTCTTACTACTATTGCTATTACTATTACTAAAACTACTAATATTACTACTCTTACTATTAATGAAACTACTATAACTATTATTACTAAAACTACTATTACTACTATTACTAAAACCACTACTATTACTACTATTACTATTACTAAAATTTCTAATACTACTTTTACTAAAACTACTATTACTACTACTAAAACTACTATTACTATTATGCTACTCACATGTTAAACTATTATTGTATCACTTCTATCAAAGACATAACAGACAGGAGTAAATGCGCGAGGAAAAAAATTGACAAAATAGTAAAGAAACTGACAACTGGCTTAGAATTGCATAAAAGAGAAGTGGAAAATGAAAACGGAACAAAGTCTGAAATCTACTCCAATAAACTGTCAAAAGGTATGGAAACAGTAAAGTCTGAAGCGGGTCGAAAAAAATATAATGGTTCGAACGGGGAATATATATACTGTATATAAAAAAAAAAAACTAAAATAAAAATAAATAGAGTGAGAGTGAGGGTGGGTGGTGGGTGGCACTGGCAAGAGATGACGAGAGAGGAAGGGGCGATGAGTGGGCAAAAGCTGGCTGAGTGTGATGGGGTGGGTTGCAACAGTTAGTGAGGTTAGTGTGGGGATCCTCGACAATTGCAACTATATCTGACAGAAAAACCGTCAGACAAACTGCATATTGAGCTCGTCGGAAACAGTTTTGGCAATCCCTTGACTTTTAGAGGGTTAGTATTGTTTCCCTGAAGGACTGCAACGGCATGCTCAGCGTATTAAATGTAACCTATTTAATCCCTGATCTTTACTTTAAATACACACACACACACACACACACACACACACACACACACACACACACACACACACACACACACACACACACACACACACACTCTATGAATGAGATGTATACTAGTCCTCTGTAAATACGTTTTGCTCAGTGTTAAAACATTCTGAAAATAATCTTGTAGTGGCTTGATGCCAGGTAGGTACAATCACAAACCCATTTTATTTCTTATTTGCTCTCAAACACAAGTTCAAGTCCCTCATGCATTGCACTGTATTTTCTTTTACTTCTGGGGCTCATAATATACTTAAGCTGTATCAAACTGTATGGTGCTGTTCGTATCAGTCATTGGGAGCACATCAAAAGTTTGCATTATGGGAAAAAAAAAAAAAAACGGACGAGAATATCATTATGACGCAGAGATAACATACCCTTGTGTTATATAATAGTATAGTATATTGTTATATTATTATATATTACATAATATTATATGGTTTCTTAGTAATATAATAATGATCAATATCTGTGACTCGTCGAACTAACTACGTAGCAACCATACAGTACAGTAACAGTGATATAGTAGTTTAATAATCAATGTCATCAAAACGCTACACGAACATCAAACCGAATATTTGTATAGTGTGCCGATGTATGGAAAACCGCAATCAGTGTAAATTGTCGAGTTAGCAATTTTACGAGCCTGCAACCAGTAAAATTTCAAATAAACTATATGTCAGAAAGTTTTGCCAAAGATTTGATGGTAAACATTGTAGGCTACAGTGCATCCCATTATTTAGGAACATAATCGGCTTGACAAAAAGATAATGTATTTATATGAATGCAGGAGACAGCTAGCTATATGCAAACGAGCAGCGTTACTATTACTACTACTGCCACTACTACGACGAGAACGAATACTATTACTACTACTACTACTGATGAGGAGACACTCGTATTCAAACAAACAAACATAATGTACTGAGACAACTACAACGTTTCAGCTTTGCTTCGAGTGTATCTGAAGAATACCCCAGCAGGACCAGAACACAGTTAGTTCCCTCAATAGGTTTATTTTGTGTGTGTGCTATGTGGGCTGTTTTCTTGGCGTCGGTGATTTCATGGCACTGTAAACTTGAACAACAGCAACAACGAAAACGAAACAACAACAACAACAACAACAACAACAACAACAACAACAACATCAGCAGTAACAGAAGCAACAACATCAACAACAAATTGTAGTACTGTCAATATTAATTAACTTTATTGATGCTATATAACCTCATTCGAAAGCAGACCTTCTATTTTTATTTGAAGGGTTCATAGAGATAGAATTGTTCTACTAACACCATATGGATGATCAGAGTATTTGGAGAAAGTTTCAATTTTTATCACAGTCGAATTCTGTCGGAACTTTACTCACGGAGAAATTCTGTTAGAAAATTTTAGAGAAAATTTTCTGGATTTTATAACAGAGAAGTGATAACCATTACAATGCTTTGATGTAGTAAAATGAACCCAATATAATCAATTATAATGAATGAAAGTAAATCATGGTAAAGTAAATGCATGGTGTATTGCATGATAATTTGTCCGTATAGAATATATAGTATAATACAATTCTCTCGTAAAGAATGCTTTATTTAAATCAAGAAATATCTTGAAGAAAACCACCCACACATTCATTTCAGATCGGCAACGAAGCTGCGTCTTCTACCAAACAAATTAATCTTTTCACACAAGAAGTTTATGAGAGAATAACTTGGGCAGACTATCCGGCAGTAATATATTTAAACAAGTTTTGCCGGCTCACTGGGCCAAAATATGACTGCAGCTGCTTTCTTAAGGTGAAACTCATGAGTCCTGAATTTCCGTGGAGGGAAAATCCTTCAACGTGGGTGTGCCGAGAGTCAGGGGATACAAATAATACGTATATGTCAAGGCAAGGGATAATTCAGTTCATATTCTTTAACAGATAATTTAACTCTTGCCTGAAACTTTGTTCCTATATTATCCACCCACTCCCACACACACGCACACGCACACGCACACGCACACGCACACGCACACACACACACACACACACACACACACACGCCCACGCACTCACAGGCTGTAGCTATATGAAACAATCAAATATACGTATACAGTAGGTTCTCTTATTTTCTTTTCTTTATTACACTCTTTAAGGTGTATGGAAGTGGTGATACTCCTTCATCTATTACATATGACGACCAAATCATGTTCTATAAGGTGGACTGGCAGCATCACCGGTATTTTTTTTTTTTAATACCGGTACCTCAACCTCGGGACTGTAGGCTGTCAGTAGCCCGTGACTCTTGCGAGGCCCCGAGATTATTGGGTGTCGCACTAGACAGTGGAGCTTCGTGGTGATGTTGGTAGCTTCTCTTCTGTCCCACTAGAGGACGACAACTTATTTATACACGTCACTATGTCACTTTGTAGTGGACTGATGACTCTCCAATACATATATAGATAAACTTATCCTATGAATAAAACAACTAAGTTTGAATATAAAAGAGTTAAATTTTCGGAAATGCTGTTTACAACAACTGATTAAGGGACCCATGTTGCTGTGGGAGAACTAAAGGGTACTGGTTACTCCACACAACACCAAGAAACACCTTCCTTCACTACAACATAAGGTATTTTGTTCCTGGCATAATTTGCAGGAAACAGTAACTGTTAATTTTCTGACTACACCACAGGCCCATTGAAAAGCTTGTTGATTCCTAAAGTACATATTGAACTTGAAAAATTTGTAGTAGTAAAGTTAGGAAGAATTCCACTTACCTTTATATGATTCACATTACCGTTTCTACCTCAGGAATAGGGGCCAGGCAAAGGGTGGAAGGTGGGCATGAATATTAATACATACTCTCGGATTGTGAGCGTGTGGCTGCCTCTGTAAGGGACCAGTGGCACTTAACGTATCAAACTGTGACTCCTCTGACGAGAGTCTAGGGTGGATGATACTTGAGGCACGTACGAGGAACAAGAGAGACAAAATGATACCAGAAATATTTTAAATTATGGCTTCAGAGTATATTACTTAATAAGGATGAATCATATTATCAAACGAAATTTTAAGGTAACGGACATGATCCATTTACATAAGCTTAACATTATATCCAAGAATAATAATTCTTGAATGCATGCATAATCAAGTGGCATAATTATGTTATGATTCGTGCATTGTTTTGTAAGTCATAATTGTCAACCTTTATCCAGACTACTGTTACCTAAATTGTAATTAGATTTAAAGTTTTTCGTGTAGTATTGGTAACTGAGAAACAAATTAAGGAAAAACGAGTAAATACAGCTTCGGATATATACCCAGGTGGCTTCTGGCGAACACAGCGCGTCGGTTACACTACAGCCTCGCCGACCACTAATTGTTGAGAGGCCGGGCAAACAGCAGGACACACAGCAGCCTCCTGTGTGAACTTGTGGTTTATGTGCTCCAGTAAGGTGTACTCTGGGCCATTACACTCCAATGTAGCCAATTAAAGTAATCTATAAGATAAGAAAAGGACATTTCTTCCCAGTGTTTGTAATGCAACATAACGAAGACTGCTGTCCCAGTGAAGTCTCTCACAGTCTCTCTCTCTCTCAGTCAGTCAATCTCTCTCAGACAGGTCAGGTCAGGTCAGGTCAGGTCAGGTCAGGTCAGTCAGTCAGTCTCTCTCAGACAGGTCAGGTCAGGTCAGGTCAGGTCAGGTCAGTCAGTCAGTCAGTCAGTCAGTCAGTCAGTCAGTCAGTCAGTCAGTCAGTCAGTCAGTCAGTCAGTCAGTCAGTCAGTCAGTCAGTCAGTCAGTCAGTCAGTCAGTCAGTCAGTCAGTCAGTCAGTCAGTCAGTCAGTCAGTCAGTCAGTCAGTCAGTCAGTCAGTCTCTCTCTCTCTCTCTCTCTCTCTCTCTCTCTCTCTCTCTCTCTCTCTCTCTCTCTCTCTCTCTCTCTCTCTCTCTCTCGCTCTCTCTCTCTCTCTCTCTCTCATATACATAGTTGCCTGCAGTGTATACTAATTAAGAATTGCAGCGCAGCTGGTTGCAACATATAGCATTTCCCTGATGGTATCTAATATTATTTATGATACTTTACTTCGGTGTTTAATAATGTTAACTCTATATTGTTCTCTTAGTTGATTCTTCTGAATATTCTCTTACTGTGAAAGTGGAATACATTCTATCTCACTCTCCTGTATCAAAAATCTCCATTATAGGCAGACCGACAGACAGACAAACAGGTAGACAAATAAGATATATATATATATATAGGTCTGTCAGTGTGCTGGAATAAGTCTACGGATTCCGCTACCCACGTTTCACTTACTCTTGAGCTCTTAGGGTGTTTTAATTTCCAAGGGGTATTTCCGATTAATGGCTTCAGATTCACAAACCTCATGCAACCCCATAAACATCTAGATTTTTCTCTCTACTATATACCCTCGCCTTCTCTACTAAATCCATTCATCTCTCTCACACAACACAATAATACTTTCCCAGTTTTGTGATCGCAATGCAGGGGATGCACTTTTCTTAGAATACACTTTATCCACTTTACTTATCTTTCCTTCTCCACAAACCTCAAAAAGTGTTCTAGTTTTTAATTTGTATGTAGTTATTAATGATTAAGCTCTGAAGATGTGTTCATTTTAATGTCTGCCTTTCTCTGTGTGGATCTATGAATACAATGCGGTTCATAGGAATAGAAAGGGAAGCAGTGACTTAACCTCTGCAAGTATTTAATCGGTGCCACAGACCCCGTAATTGGTAAATTTGGTGCCTATCCCTCATGATGATTTATTTAGGCTATATACTATATCCTCACCACCTCAAGAAACAGAAAGTAGCTGACAATGAGAATCGATTCCGTTCAAGCATAGTGAGCTTGAGGAACTGCTTGCCCTCCAGTAATTACAGAACCCAATGTCTAAGTCAATCACATTTATGATATTGTCTTAAAGGATTCAAAGATCACTATGAATACGTTCCCAGAATAACATCAAATGGCCCGCAGCAGTGAGCGGCGGTGAAGTAATTAGCAAACTTGTGTCACCGGCAACACCAGTAACTTACCCGACACAACGGACCTGAGTGTATCAAGTTGTGGTTGACATGAGTGTAACAAGGCTAGTGGTTAGGTGATGTAGTCAATATATTGGAGATAATATATTAGTCCTTCAAATATTGCTACGAAACACCACCTATATGGAAGGAGCTTGTTTCGTGGCATGATCAGGAGGAAGCAGAAGCCTCCGTATTTCATACACGATCACAGGGTCCTTAATGTACAACACCGTATGAGGAGGAGTCTATATTGTCGATGTTTCACTACTAGTAGCTGCTTGATGATATTAACTGGGCTTAGCAAATCATGATGCGTGGTGGTGGGTGGACAGTGAAAAAAAAGTCTTTACGGACTTATAATAGAGATACGAGACACTCACGTTGAGATCTAAATACTGACCTAGATCAGTGGTTGCTACTAATGACAGTGTATTGTTTTCATATTCTAGGTTGCTGTACGGTACCTTAACTCCTAACTGGGATAAGCCAATGGAATGAGTGAAAATAAAAATAAAAAATATATCTACATAACAGCAGAAATGTAAACTCAAACAAATATTTCTTTGTCATACTCTGAAGAGCAATAAAACCTAACAAAAAGTAGAGGAAAATATAAGAAATACTTAAAAAAAAAAAAAAAATGAAAAAGGACGAAGAACAAAAAAAGGACCAACCTGAAACGACTAAGCAAAATGCAGACCAAGTTGAAAAGGCAAAACAAAAAAGAAATGTAGATCTACCAAAAATATAAGAAGGAAAAAACAAGAAAAATAAAAAAAGAACTAACAAACGTGTATTTACTTCAAAAAAAGACTAAACAAAAAGTATATTTGCTGAAAAGTGAGTGTTGTATTGGTTGTGGAGGAGGAGGAGGAGGAGGAGGAGGAGGAGGAGGAGGAGGAGGAGGAGCAGGAGGAGGAGGAGGAGGAGGTGGGTGGTAGGGGTGGTGGTGGGGGTGGTGTTGGTTGTGGTGGTGGAGGAGGAAGAGGAGTAGGAGGAGGAGTAGGAAAAGGATGAGGAGGTGGGTGGTGGTGTTGGTGGTGGGGGTTCTGGTGGTAGTGGTGAGGGTCCATGTGTCCCCCCGAGGTGATAATGTATGCGTGAGATAATGGTTCCCTGGAGTGAATATATTTTACTCTCGGGAGGAGGAGGAGGAAAGGGAGGAGGAGGAGGAAAGGGAGGAGGAGGAGGAAAGGGAGGAGGAGGAGGAAAGGGAGGAGGAGGAAAGGGAGGAGGAGGAGGAGGAAAGGGAGGAGGAGGAGGAAAAGGAGGAGGAGAAGGAAGAAGAAGAGGAGAAGGTGGTAGAGTAGGAAAAAGAAGAGGAGGAAGAGATGGTGGTGGAAGAGATGGTGGAGGAAGAGAAGGAAGAGGAAGAGATGGTGGAGGAAGAAAAGGAAGAGGAAGAGATGGTGGAGGAAGAGAAGGAAGAGGAAGAGATGGTGGAGGAGGAGAAGGAGGAGGAAGAGATGGTGGGTGGAGGAGGAGGAGGAGAAGGAAGAGATGGTGGAGGAGGAGAAAAAAGAAGAGGAAGGAGAGGAGGAAAAGTACAACGTGAGAGAGTACAGTCCAATGAGTGAGTGAAGTTGGATTGAGAGGAGGGAGAGGTAAAAATACAGGATATGATAACAGAGAAGAAAGGAAAAGCAAAGAAGATGAAAAAAATATGTGTAAGGAGGATGTGAAAGAGAAGGAAGAATAGACAGAGGAGGAAGATAGAGGAGGAGGAGGAGGAGGGTACTAAAAAACTTTCTCACCTCCTCCTCCTCCTCCTCATTCTCTTTTTCCTTCCCCTTCTTCTCCTTCTCCTTCTTCTTCTTCGTCCTCCTCCTCCTCCTCCTCCTACTCCTCCTTCTCATACTCCTCCTCCTCCTACTCCTCCTCCTCCTCCTCCTCCTCCTCCCCCTCCGCACAGTCAACAGTTTTCACTCCGGCTCAAGTGCAAATTGACTTAGGAGGAATAATTTTTGTCCGTGGTTTAAGTGACTTGCATAGAAAAGAGCAGAGTTAGCCAGAGAATTTGTTGAAAATATACATATACTTGAAGGGTTGTGTGGTTAATCTGTGTGAATTAATCCTATGACAGACGAACACTAACCATGATACCTTCCTTTTCCATACTTACCTAACTCAGAGGATATCATGGTCTTTGGTAATATGGGTAGCGAAAGGTATAGCGTCTATTCTGTTAAGGGGGTAATTCACTTTTGTTACATTACATATGAGCGTCATGATTCCTCCAAAGTATGCCTGTTGCTTGGAATAGTTTGGAGGAATTGGTTGCTCCAGATTCACCAACACTGCATTTCCACCTTAACTCAAAAGTGATCATGAGAATCAGAATCGTGAAACCGACTCGTCTATTTTTCTTCGTGTCCGTTGCTTCTAGTTTGCTAGACTGATTTTCATAGACCACGGCAGTACAGTCAAGGTGGAGGATACTCGTTTATTTCCGCGTACCTTAATTGCCGTGGGAACACCAACTGGCATATATACTCTTCCTATCTGAGACATAAAGGCACGTATTACCCACACATGAACATGACGAATTCCGAGACTGAGATGTAAAAATAAAGATATTTTATGACACACAAAAATTTCCTTCTGGTGCATAAAAAGTGTAGCCATAATAAATCCTCAAGTGACGTCTAATATCAAACGAGGGTAAGTTTGAGCCCTAGTGGACCTCACATCATGTGCACTTAGCAATATGTGAGCCGTATAACCATAGGCTATCAGGGTAATGCCCGTGTCGACGCCAGCACCAGCAGTAACAAAAGTGGGAAGTATTTTTTTTTCTTTTATGACAGGCGCTGCTGCTGTTTCTGTCTCGTCACGAAAATTTTTAAGGACACGTCGACGATGGAGACTAAAAGAGAGGGGAAAAAAATCTTGAGTTGGCCATTGTAGTCGGCAGGGGGCCATAGAGGGCTGTTCCATACGGGTTTCCATAAGGGTCTTTGTCTTTACGGTGTCCGGTTTCACAATGGCCCGTCAGGTTTCTAAAGAAGGAAGAGGAGGAGGAGGAGGGGAGGGGTATATAGGTTGGTATGGGCGTTCACAGCTTGCCTTACAGTAGAGAAAGAAGTGACAAAAGGGGAGAGTCGCTTTGCTTAGTGCCGCCTCTCATGTTTGTATTCATCGTTCACCTTTTACCCATCTTTTAGGAATCGGTGGCATTATTCCCAAGTCCCTCGTTGTATAGGGGAGGGATTCGCTTCTCTTGAAAAGTCTACAATTTAAAATAGTCTACATTTTCTAAGGTTACGACTGTTACCTCAGGCAGGATTATATAAACTGAGGGAAGGCTACATGAAACTTTTTAAAGTTATCTTAGACAAAAGCCTATGGAACATTATTATATTTGTCTGAAAGCAATAAAGATCTTGTATTATCAAAACATATATCCGAGTAGTATAACATGGTGTGAATTACACTCAGTCCTTTGTCTTGATCTTGGAGTCCCGAAGAATTGTGGAGGTTCGGACACGTTTTTCTGGCAATAAATTGGCAACTCAAACACCAGCATCAAAGTGTCGGGGGGAGGAAACCGTAAATCTCTCCGTCAGTATTTGTCTAACTGGTCCACCTGACCACTGGGAATTCCTCCACCCACCACACCACAGGATATTCTCTACTTCATGATATATGTACAAAGTAGAATTATGACTGGTAGGTTGTTCCTTAGCGCTTATGTCCATTAATTATCAATAGTATAAAACAAACTGAGATTAAATTCTGAAATGAAGTGTAGATATACAAATTCTGAATTAAATATGTGTCCACCTAGTTAGGAAGCTTTTGGTGCATTTTGACTGTGGTCTTGAATATTTGAGATGATAAAAACTTACTGAAAATTGATTAAGAGTCTATAGTTTTATCTGACAGCTTAAATGTAAAACAAATTAAAGTATATAAAGCACAAAGTTTGGCTTCCTTTTTTTGTTGGTTTTTGTTTTAGAGATTGGTAGCTTGCATGCGTGTACGTACAGTACGCGCGCAAGTAAGCATGTGTACATGTATGTGTGTGAGTGCGCATGTATGCGTGTGAGTGCGCATGTATGCGTGTGAGTGCGCATGTGTGCGTGTACCACCACACAACTGCCCCTCCAGACCCCTGCCGAGCCTGTGTGAGTTATGGACGGATTATTGACAGTCCTAATGTGAAAATCGCTAGTTGAATGGCCTTCTTGCTCAGCATTACACATTGTCCCACGCGCACTTTCACACATTTGTCGACTTCGTCTATTCGTTACATTTTCTTTTTATTCAGGACAACATCACTGAAACTTAAACGCTCGTTACTCAGGAGACGATCAAGCATTCTAAATCCATGAAGAATTAACCTGCGACTCTGCAGACAATCATTCATAAGATATGAAAACCCTGAATCACTGGAACATACAATATATATAAAAGACACCAAATTCGTGTGAACCGAAAATATTATGGCAGGTAACAAGGATTTTACGATTTTCATCACTTCCTTTCTTGTCATTATGGGACGAGTGTGAAGGTGCAGCACTCTACTAAATCACTCTTGCCACACTCCACATGGAAAGGTTTCACTGCTTTCCGTCCGTCCGTCGCCTTACAATACCACAAAGGCGAAAGATCAAGAACACACTTTTCAATTCTCTCTCTCTGAATTCGGAGTTGTTAGCAGCGGTGTCGCCTATGATATTATGTCACGGTAGATGGGACACACCGGTCACGTCCTCTTTCAATACAAATACACGTTTGAAAGACACGCCTCGGTGCTTGACATTGCAAGTCCTAACGACGGGTGGTGTGTATGTGTGGTGCGGGCGGCTGGCTGGCTGGCTGCATGTTTGGGGGTTTCACGGTGGCGATTCTGAATACTGGGATTATTTGCTTTGGGTGAACGGGAGGAGGCAAATGATTTAACCAAACTATTCCAGAAAACAGACCACTTCAGTATTACGAGGAGGGGATCTGTTTTGTTATATTATTGTTTAGACAACTACGTAGACTCTCCAATTTGCCTTCTACAAACGACTCCATTAAACCTGAAGAACTTACACACGTTTGAAAGAGAAATATTCCCCATGTCTGAATCTCTTTCTGGTCCACTCGAAGGTTGACCTTGAAAACGACTGTGAATACCACATATATAATCACAGTTACTCTACCCGATGTATTTTGCGTGTGAAAGAACGTGTCAGAAAAATTAGGAATACGATTTCTGTACCTTCAACACAGAGGAGTTGTTTGGCATGAAGGAAGGTTAGCCTAAGAACTGAAGCAATCTACATCAAAAATTGTAGAATAGATATTACTATTACTGAATGGTCCCCGGAGCACTAACTATAAACATATTTTCTCCCTTGATATCTGTCCACTTGAACACACACTGACAATTCCTTTTTTTTTATATAAATGAAGAGGAAATAGTGGGATCAAACCTGTCACACCAATACATTGAAATGGAATATGTACAATACAGTAACGCTCAATAATCAATACGAAATTATAAATAAACTATGGATCACTTAGTGTGTTTGTAAGGAAGAGCATTAAGTAACAGTTGACTTCCGAGATACCACCAGATGACCAAATATACACCAACAGTCCCCCTCAGTCGGAACAAGACAAGACGATGTACTAAGACCCTCACACTGTATCTTCTCTCTCCCTCCAATACAGATGCTGCAGACTAAGCCAATTTCCCCCTCGCTCCACAGGCGTGAATTAAATAGGACTGTGTGAATCTCTCGACTTCCGGGGACCAGTTCAGGAGGGGATGAGAGACAGGGTTGCTTGCATCTATCTGTTGTGTATGTGAAATAGAAAGAATGAATAAAGGAAGAAGGAAGGAGAGATAAAGAAAGATTGTATATATCCGGTTATGTGCGTGTGAATGTGCGTCTGAGTGAGCATAACTGTGTATGTGCTTGCTTGCTTACCTGCGTGCGTGTGTGTTGCGTATGTATATATATTTGTGTGGTTAAATAAATGCACAACACCAGAACAATGGATCACAAAATTAAAGTAAAAATAATTGCAACAACGAAATATTTCACATCTACATTATTCGTGGGCGAGAGAGTGAACATCTTCCTCCTCTCTTGTGTATTAAGGACCCTGTGCTCTTGTATGAGAATTGGAGGCTTCTGATTCCTCCTGACTATGCCACGAAACAAGCTCCTTCCCTATAGGTGGTGTTTCGTGGCAGATTTTGAAGGACTCATTTACCTCCAATTTTCTGACTATATCACAGGGTCCCTTAATATTATTATTGGTACATCCCTGCGGTAGGAATCTAGTGTCCCTCTGTAGGCTACTGCTTTGATCGGTGAGGCGACGGTGGGGAGAGAGAGAGAGGGAGAGAGGTAGAGCTTGAGGGCGTATTCAAGGTCTCTCATCTGAGGCTAAACCCAACGTAATGTTATTTTCCTATTCCAATGGCTCAGATCCTTATAAAACACACAGTAAAAAGTACATAAGAAAAAACTGTATCGTTATATAGGGCCATTAAATTATGTTAATCTATTTCTCAATTTATTCTTTATTCTTGTGAGAATGTATAAGCGAGTATGTTATGTTTACTCCTGTGTGTACGTGTGTGTGTGCGACTGTGTTAATGTGAAAGTGTGTGGGAGAGGAAAAGAATGATGCTTATTATACGATAACGAGACTGTGGTGATGGTAATTGGAAAATGGCAGACTAGAACCTGGATGCTGGAATTATGTTTATCGTCGCATAATATTAATACAACATCAAGGAATAAACAAACATGTATGATGAACACCTGCTCTTATTACTACCTGAGTGTGGAGGTAATATTAGAATAAGGAAATATATATTGTATTTAGATAAAAACACAGGACGTTTAATCGTTCTTCTGACAGTTTGTTAAGCAGTCACTCTTAGGTAGATTTTTTCCAGATTTTCTAATATGAATACATGATATCGAACTGCATGTAACTTCCATTAGCAATTTAGATATTCACAAAATTTACATTCAGGCTGCTCTTACGTACTCTCTTCCGACATAATCATTGTAAGCTATGAATTTGTTTTTAGGTGTATTAATAATAATAATAATAATAATAATAATAATAATAATAATAATAATAATAATAATAATAATAATAATCATCATCGGTAATCCTTGGTCTTAGGTACATATTCAAATCGTATGCCTCGACCCTCAAAGTTTCAAGCAACATATACCTTTTCACAAGACAAGTACAGTATATGAATAAACCATAAATATTACGCAGTGATTTAATTTCACTCTCATATTCACACACACAAAATAAAAAAATATATAGCTCCACTAATCTTTTGAGCCCGGCCTGAGAGAAATCTTTAAAACTAAGGAAAAGTGGAGTCGGCCCGCTTTGAGTTACAGTCTCCTCAAACTCGCCTGGGAAAAGTTGTGTAAGAGGAGTGCTGGCGAGTGAAACCTTGCACCACCCACCACCCCACCCCTGCCTGGTACTCGTCTCCTGGTAGCCCCCTTACTACTGACACTCACCCCTTTGCTATCATCACCTTTCGTTTAGTCCCATACATACACCTTCACATGATATTCACACTGCTATCCACACAACAATTACATCCATTCCCTGGCACTGTCACCAGATACTCAATATATTAATTATCCCTCCCTTGGAATATACACCCTAGCATCCACCTCTTGGGACTCTAATTTTGGCATCCACCCCCTGACACCCATACCCTGACATCCACCTCATGACACCCATACCCTGACATCCACCTCATGACACCCATACCCTGACATCCATCTCATGACACCCATACTCTGACATCCACCTCATGACACCCATACTCTGACATCCACCCCCTGATACCCATACCCTGACATCCACCTCATGACACCCATACCCTGACATCCACCTCATGACACCCATACCCTGACATCCATCTCCTGTCGGTAACAACTCTGGGACCCTAGAAAGAAGGACTGGAGAGTGAAGAGAGAAACTCCATCTTACTTATCTTTTATACCAATACTATTAATTAACTGTATTCCTCTTAGATGTAAGGCTAAACCACCTACCGTACCTCATTTGGATCTCATATGAGTGTGGCCCTTTAATCTATCCCATCCTCTCTCCCTCCAGCTCTCACTCTCACTCCGTCTAGTTTTCTCTCTCTTTCGCCTACTTACCGTACACCGAATTTACACAGTCTGTCTCTAACTCCGTTGGGGATGTGAAGAGTCAGCTGAGGAGGAGAGCACAAAACCTTTTAAAGATGGCATCCTTTCGCTTAACGTATTTCTTCCCTTTTCTTTTACGTGTTCGTGTGAAATGAAAGAAGGGACTAGAAGGATCATTTTTCAAGCGGGTTTGGTCGTGATGAAATAATGTTCCTATGCTCACCGCCAGAGGTCTGATGTAATGCTCATATTAAAAATACAGCGTAACACAAAACAATTATGAGATCTGAGAAACGGCAGAGACCATCCCGACTGTATTCAAGTAACATGTAAACATAATTGAAGTACAAATACATGTTGTTACTCTAAAATATATTCCAATTATGACATTTACAGTACTATGATAACACAGAAAGCGCATCGGCTGTTCCACTTCGAAAATACAAAATGATGAAAGAAATAAAATTCATCCCTCTTCTCTTCCTGTTGTCCGAATGAAAAAAGTCAAGAGTGGACAATAGTGTGAGAGCGAAAAAGGACCAATAAAAGAAAAAATGACGTACATGTTAATTGGTTGCTCTTATAAATCAAGAACAACCTCGGGTGAATGTCCTCCAAGCACAGATGGAAAAAAAATAACACACAAAAAACAGCAACAGATGACAAGAACGAAAAAGGCAACAATACCACAAACAAATAACAACCATAATAACGCCAACACCAACTATGTCGATAGATCTAAATATAAGTACCACTGATAATAATTACAGTAGTTACACTAATCATAGCCATAATATGAATGATAACAACCACACTAATATTATCAGTAGCCAAATTATGAATACAAACATTTGAATACGAAAATAAGAAGACAGGAGAAGGGACTGTTGTTGAATGTGTGGGTTTAAGTAAAATATATATGAATCATAATAATGTATAGATGGTTAGGAGAGGAACAGAATGATCAATATATTTCCGAAAGATAAATATTGTAATGGATAACTATTATAAAAGTGGTTGTCATTTCGACTTCTGGCCGGAAAGTAAAACGAAAGAATGAGTCCGATGTAAAAATTGGGTACAAGCAAAGGGATGATTTTTCATGGCAGGACACACTTATTAGTTCTGCAAGGGTCGGTTGGAGTATACTGTAGGTAGCTCTGTCGTATTTTCCGCTTCAACGCTTCGGTAACTTGATGGTGATATTGAAGGTGGTGATGATGGTGGTGGTGGTGGTGGTGGTGGTTTATATTTGATTACACGGTATAATTATAAAATGCATGATATCGTGTCGCTTCAATCATTGATGATCGCTCAGTTGTAAGACATATGTGTGACCAGCTACGGAATGTTAATTAATTAATGCTGTGAAAGTTTAATCAGGAGCAGGTCTGTAGTCGTGTTCGCTCTCACTATTTTCTTTTTAAGTGAGGGAAGGAATAGCTTTCGAGTGCTACATTCTATTAACACATCTATGAGTGAGAACCATCTGTATGAATCAAGTGGACTGAACTGACTGATTGAAGGAAATGTGAATAAAACCAACAACACCACTACAGCAAAGGTTATAATAAAGCCATCGGATTGGGAGATAGAGAAGAGTGATGGCAACCTTTACAAAGACAAGGAAAGGACGGGTTGTTGAAAAAGTAAAAGGCATCTATTTTCGAGACCTAAGGGACGTCAAACACCTACACAGTCATAGCATCTGGTAGCTAAGGGTAGAGATGGGAGAGGCAGTAAAGAAGGTGCTCTCAAACTAATTTTTGTTTGCAAAGTTAAAATACACGACTGCAAAAAGTGGCAGCCGGAAATACATTCTAGGAATACTGTTTAAACTCAATATCCTTTCGCTATAGGGGAATAACGGAGCCGAGTTTATAAGGGATTAATCTTTTTTTCTGTTAATTGAAGGAAATAGAGTAGTACCTTAGTATACGAGTAAAAGTTCTTTCTGTAGCATTTTTTGGAGGCATACGTATCCCTCCATTTCGTTGCCAAGGCTGGGCGATGGGCGACGCTCGAATTCCATAGTTTAATAATGAAGCAACATGAAGGTGGAGGAGATCAGTACTTAAAACCAGGGAAACCTACAATAAACTTCTGTAAACTCTAAATCTAGCTCACTGATATTTGGTGTAAATCAACTTGATATTATTCACACACACACACACACACACACACACACACACACACACACACACACACACACACACACACACACACACACACACACACACACACACACACACACACACACACACACACACACACACACACACACACACACATACATACACAACAAACACACACACACACACACACACACAACAGTAGCTCTCCCTTAACATCCTCGAAATCATAGGGGAACTGAAGGAGATCCACACTTCTCACTCCCCACACTTCTCACTCCCCACATCTCATCCTACTTTACCCCTCACACTTCACACTTCAAACCTCGCACTTCGCCTTTAATGCTCGGTGTTGGAATGTGGCGACCTGACCACCACAAAGAAGAAAAACTCAGTGAATGAAAATATTGAATGATTTAGGAATATTAAGCACAAATGATAAATGGAATAAAAAGGGAATACTAACAATACATAAGTACAATGCAGATTATAATACAAACGTGTACATCAACATGGATAATGAAAATAACTTTGAAAAATTAATGAAAGAACGGAGGACAATATCTGACAAAAAAAATCTGGGATCCTCACCAACTAATCACCAACATTCCGCCATCAGGACGAATCTCTGCATTTTGATAGAATTCCACACCTTTTTAAGCGCAAATTCTTTTCGCTCAAATTAAACTTTATTGTCTGTTATGTGGTCCAGGCGAATAGTGAAAATGTGGGGTGGTGAGGGTGGAGGAAATGTATGTGTGTGTGTGTGTGTGTGTGTGTGTGTGTGCGCGTGTGAGGAGGGGGAGGGGGTTGTGGTAATGTGTGTTTTGTGTGTGTGTGTGTGTGTGTGTGTGTGTGTGTGTGTGTTGGGGAGGGGGGAAGGGGGTTTGATAATGTGTGTTTTGTGTGTGTGGGGGGGGGAGGGGGAGGAAGTTGTGGTACTGTGTGTGTGTGTGTGTGTGTGTGTGTGTGTGTGTCGGGAGTAGGAGGGGGTTGTGGTAATGTGTGTGGTGGGTTGTGTTAATGTGTTTTTTTGGGAGGGGGGCGTGATGTGTGGCGAGAGTAGAAAAAAATGTGTGGTGGGTTTGTGATAATGAGTGGGGAAATGGTGATAATGTGTGTGAGGGTGGAGAAGGTCTGTGTGTTGGGGGGGGGGTCCTGATAATGTGTGTGTGTGTGTGTGTGTGTGTGTAGGAGGGAGATTGTGATAATATATGTGTGTGTGTGTGTGTGTGTGTGTGTGTGTGTGTGTGTGTGTGGTGGGGTCGTCAAAATCTGTGTAAGGGTCGTGATAAAGCGTGCTGAGGTCGTGATAATGTGTGTAGGGTCATGACCACTCTCACTCATCGGCGCGACACGTATGCGCACAAACACAGGCGCGTGCACAACACACACACACACACACACACACACACACACACACACACACACACACACACACACACACACACACACACACACACACACACACACACACACACACACACACACACACACACACTCTTTCTTTCCTTGCTGTGTAGTCTTATATAATTCACTGCAAGGCTAAATCTCTCCTTTGACGTCCCTTCGGTAGAGAGTATTTCATTTTCAGCTTTTGTAACTTTCCACTCTTTCCTTTTCTTCTTCTTCCAAGCGTTGCTATCTCATATATGTCTCCCTATCCGGCGGAATGTGACCCGAAATATTCATTGCGATAAATAATTATATCTTTTATATATTTTGCCTTTCTCTCTTCTCCTCTCTATGGTCCCTGATTTAGTACTCTTATCCTTGTATCTCCCTTTCCTTTCTTTGATATCACTCTGCATCCTTCTCGCTGCTTCACCTCTATATGTAACTAATCTCAGCATATATTCAGAAAAAGCAGCAAGGAAATGAAAGACTAACCCGCATTATTTTTTTGTTACCAAGTTTGATTCCATTTGGTCAAGTTGGACGAAAAAATTAACGGCCCCATTCGTACCTCCCTCCCCCTGTCACTATCACATAGGCTTCGTCTCTCTCACTCTCTATTTCTCCTTTTCTGTCCCCACTTTCTCTTTCTTTCTCCTCCTCCACTTCACACACACACACACACACACACACACACACACACACTGGCCTAGCTCATCGTGTTGATACCTGCCGACTTTATTAAATTCGTCTCGTGTTAGGCTATGTTTCCCCTCCGGACAGACAGCAGCGTCCAGTCCAGCTTGTGGCCGTCATGCACCAGGCACCGTCAGTCAGTCAGTCAGTCACTCACTCACTCAGTCAGTCAGTCAGTCAGGAGGCTCATGCTGGCGCCCACCCTTATGCAAATTTATTCATTACATCTTGCCGCTGGTGGCACGATGGAGTAGTTTGCCCGCGTGATCAATATTCTTCTCTAATTTTTCCCATTTTCTAAAGCTTGTGGTGAGAAGAGAAAATCTGCATACTGAGAATTCGCCCCATTATGAAGGCCCAAGTGGAAGGAATCCAATTTTAGATTTTATTTCTTGCGATATTCTGGAGAGCTCACCCAGTACTAAAGCTATCGCTTTCTAAAATTGTGAATAATAAAATATATCATTCATTACAGTGTTTTGTTGTCTACTGCAGGACAGAACTGCTCCCTGAGGAAGGATACATAATATAAAGATAAACCAATGACCTTCTATCAATTGCAAGCATAAGAGTACAGTAAATGATAATAATTACCGGTACTACTAGTTTTTCTAATTGTGCTTTTTGTCTATCACCACTGATGGTCATCAAGACAGAATAACACCAATTATTTCAAGTTTGAGGAGGAGACAACTCCTCCTTAGATTGAGAGGCAAGTGCAGTTGCCACTACACTCTCCTGTGTCCTTAGAACTACGGCATCATTAATATATATTTTATGCACACATGTATCTATTACGTTCAAGGTCATCACTAATTAAAACCTCACAAAAGAAACATAAAAAATTATGAACACGTACCACGAATGAGAAATCTTTGCGTCAGCAGATTAATTCCCAACCACTAAACAATAAATCATCAAATATCTTTTTCAAACTTATTGAAAATTGTACCGGATTGAAATTAAATTTCCAGGATCGGGCGACCAAATTTTTAATACGTTTGATTGCTATTGCTGAACCTATTGTGTGCACAGCCATGAACAAAAGTTGTAGACTTCATATAGTTATTTGGTATATGTACAATCGTAGGCGTAAGTTATATCCTGTTATCCTGTTTTTACTTGCGTATGATAATGGAAGGTAAAAAGGGAGATAGATAACTTGTTCTCAATAATTATGTATTCATTTATAAATACTTCACGACTTAGAGTTTGGAGATCGGTGTGTGACAGATCACTCTGGATTGCGACTGTAACAGAACACTTGCTCAAAATATATCTTGCATAGAGAGCGGGTCCGATGAACTAAGCTACGCCTGCTGTCACTGAGATGGTGTCATGCCTTGTCATTGGTATCATATTATTATTAGTACAGCGTGTACTGAAACGCACCGGAGTTACTGAGTATCACTTTGAATCATATCTTAATGTTGTACCATCGACAACACTGCAACTCTCCTCTCTTTAACCTCTCTCATATCTCTTCACCACGACCAAGAATAGGCGTGGTAAAGAAGGAGGCGAGGGGGAACGGAGCTGTGGCGACGGAAGCTGCTACATGTAAAGTTTATTACGGTCCATTTTGCTCTTCTGCATAACGAGACGTCTCACTGTGGAGAGTTTGGGAGCCATGAAAATTCCTCCACATGCTGGCTTTAGGCAGGTTGTGAAGGGAATGCTATGATTGACAGAAAGGAGGACCAAGTCGTGAGAAAAGAAGGAAGGGGTGACGGACAAAGTAGGAACCAAAAGGAATGGGTGACAGACGGAGAAGGAAGCAGAAAACAGAGGAAAATGGACAGAGAACAGCACCGTATGAGGAGGAGCATTTATTGACTACGGTGTTTTGCTGTAACTATTCTGTTTGTCGAATATATATATATATATATATATATATATATATATATATATATATATATATATATATATATATATATATATATATATATATATATATATATATATATATATATATATATATATATATATATATATTTATATATTCTAATTACGGAAACAGCTCATGGATTCTGTGAAGACTGTGAGAAAGAATAGAACAATAGAGAAACAGAAACTCATTAGGAGGAGAGGTAGCATCATTAACTTCTGTTCGTGACTGTTCTACCACATCACTACCATCATTCACACAATAAATCCTCATCACTTACCTATATATACTGTGGGCTAATGTGCTGCAAATATACCAAATGTACCACGGCACTGCCAGATAAATATTGCCTTTAATGTGTCGTGTTAAGAGTCTGAGTCATTGGTGATAATACTTTACCAGATATATGGTCTAACATGTAAACCAACCTGCTATTTTGTATCTGTCTTTATTTCCATTACCAGGAGCGTGTGGATGAAAATCACAGGCGCAATAATTAATTAGTGAGATGTATACAGTAGTCAAGCTGGCAACTATATATATAAGAGGGTTTAACAGTTATACGAAAACATATATATCGCTTTCTGGTCCCGTGAGAGTATTTTTCCAGTAACTGTTGCCCCGCTTGCTTTGGTCTCATTGTCTGTTTTCTAATAAGTATCTTCTTGTGATTTTCTCTTTCTATGTATGTTCTATATATCTTTACAACCCTCGTGTATTATCTGTCACAATATAACGTTCCCATTTTTTTTTGTCTTTTTATTTAATTTTGTCGTGCATCACTCATCCTTTTCTACATTTTTTCTGACCCTTTGTGCATAATCCCATGTGTTATTTAATCTGTTCATTTGTTTTCAGTCTGTGAGGGTTCTGCTCTATATGTGTTTACCTGCCTTGCGTGTTTATCTCTCATGCGTTGTATTCCACTATATAATATGTTACACGAATCCCCTATGCTCTTAATAATATATACGTGTGTTTTTCTGTCCCTGTGTGTTTTTCTGTCCCTGTGTAATTCTTCTCTCCCTCCCTTTTCATCTTACCTTCATTCCACCCTTTCTCTCTCTCTCTCTCTCTCCACCTCTTCTCTTCTTCGCTGTCATTTTTTTCCTTTTTTTTTTATTTTAACATTTGAGAGAATCGTGTCTGAAATTTGCAACCCAAAAAACAGTAGGAGGATCGGTGTTGCTGGCAGCTTTCCCGGTTGTTGACGAGAATGGCCGCCTCTGCATTTTTGTTTTTTTGCTCATGTATTTTGTTCACGCGTCCAATTTTACATTTTTGGGGTCGAGAATATTTTGTTTGTGTGAGCAAATGTTTGGTCCTTATGTCTTTAAAGTCTTTAGTTTTATGATACTTTCTCTTTCTTATCTGGAATTTGTGACATATGCAACTAAGAACTTATATCCATAATATTGTAAATTTTTGTCTGTGCCGTATACATGGAAAGAAATGAAAGTTTCGTTCAAAAATAAGCTCGTAAGTTCACCGACTCCAAAACATTCCTGCACAAAGCACATGCAACGGCAAATCCAGTTGCAAATCAACAAAACACGCACACACTCAGTGCCCGCACACGCAGAAACACAACGATACACACACACTAACGTACGCACAGCTATGTACACACTACCCACGTAACCACAACCATACATAATGCAGTACACACACAGTATACCACCATATATGCTAACCTCGTGAGCATAATTTTATTGGGCAGAATGAATATAAACATCAAACAGAGCATATAACGTTTCACGAGGTCTTCTCACATAAGTCAAGGGAAAATCTCTACAGTCTTCAGCTGGATGGAGTATTGAATGAACAGGATGTGATTGCAAATAAAATGAAGTCATGAAAACAAACTGGATTATATTATGGGGAACTCCCTGAAGGCCAACTCACCAAGTGCCACAATGCAACTGGCAATTGTTAAAAGTCATAATATTTACAGGCAAATTTAAAATATTTCCCAAAGAGTATGCACAATGTGGATAGTACATGACTGATATACTCTTAATATTTGTTACGTTCTAAAATATAAGAGAACAATATGACGTAAATTCGATAGTTTCACTCACTCACTTAACTTTGCTCACACATTACTCTTTCCTCATTCACTTCTCTATTCCCGTACACTTCTCTTCCTTTCGTGCTCTTACTATCCTTCATACCATCCGTCTCTTCTTTACACCAACCATCACACCCGTCAGAGCCTGGTGTTATTCCCTCTCCTCCCTCGTGAAGCCCCAACACTCCCCGTCCCCATCATCGTTAGCCACAGAGGTAACAAAAGAAGGGTGGCGTGTGTTTATGTGCATGTGCTGATGTTGGTAATGCGAGCAACACCATGCATAATGGTAGTCCACGAATGGTAGGCCCACCGTAGCCCCTTCATGGTGGTGGGTGGCTTCCTCATAGGCCCACCATAACCACCATGGTAGCCCTCATTTACCATAAAATAACAACCTCATGATAGTCATCCACGTGATATCTCCTCTTATACTTTTTCCTTATGAGACCTCCATCATAGTATCCATTCATGGTACCCCTCTCTCTCACCCCCCCCTACCCCTCCACGGTCATGGTAATCACCCCATGGTGGCCCCAGGATTATGACCTCTGCAAAAGAAAACATCAAACGTATGACCTCGGGTATTGCAGGAGAGGGAGCAATGGGGTCGGATGTGCCCTCGTCTTTTCTTCATGGGTGGAGGGGGTCGAGGGAAATGAGAAGGGTGAGGACTACTGGAAGGGAGACTGGAGGATGAGGTGTAAAAGAAGCCGTGCATTGGATACCCTGGAAGGTGATATGTTGGGAAAATGGTTTTATTGACAGTGGATGTGATCGAGCGTTGATGTACACACACTAAAAAAGAACCATCCTTAACAGGGGGTCTGATGAACTCCCCACTAAACCCAGGGATACCAAACTGAGGATATTTTTAACGTTTCATTGTTTGTGTTATTTCATATTGCAGCCAATCTGTTTTATCTTCCTCCCATTTACGTCATAATAATCTCCCTCACTCCCACCTTTCTCCTTTCTCTTCCTACCTATTTTTTCCATTCCGGTTATTCTCTCCTTACTCCTTCCTACAGTCTATTCTTCTGAGTCCCTACCATATAATAATCTCCTTCATTTATCTTTCTCCTCTCTGCTTCCTTCACTTCTTCCCTTTCTTCCCTATCACTTCCTCATCACCTCTTCCTTTCTGGACATCCTCTCCCCTTCCTCTTCCTGTTTCTCAGCTTCCCCACCGCTTCCCCCCCATCTCCTCCGGCCTCCTCACAGCGTCCCCTCTGGTCTTCCAATATCCGGCATCAGTCCTAATGACGCCGACAAAGGTTACGTTGGATGTGTTGCCTATAGCACGAGGGGTGAGGCCGATGCCAGCTGAGTAGGGGGGCTGGGTCAGGGGTAGGGGGGCTGGGTCAGGGGTAGGGGGGCTGGGTTAGGGGTAGGGGGACAGGTTATGGGACATGGGAGGGGAGACAGGGTAAGGGAAGGCGATAGGGTGGTATAGGCTAGAATGTAGGGGAGAGGGTAAGAGGATACACTGTTGGTAGAAATATATGGGTAGGAGGGGAAATGGGAGGGATGACAGGCTAGAGGGAAAGGGAAGGAGTACCAGGCTGGCTAGGGGAAGGAGAGGTGGTGAGAGGCTAGAAGGCAGAGGAAGGGAGACTGGGTAGGTGGGTGGAGGGGGGAGACAAGCAGCTACTGTAGGGGGGGAAAAGGAATAAACTTGTTGGGAAGGAGGAGGGAGAGGCAGGCTGCGTGTTATGAATTATGATGATGGCAAAAGATGTCAGTCACAGATGAAGTGTTAGTGGTGACACCAATGACACAACTGGGACCACGCCAGACTCATATCATTCAGGGGCCAACAACACCGTAAAATATCATCCAGTATAAATATGTAAGTGAATGAATAATGCATAGCTAAAGATATAAACTGATACATATATTTCAGAGGATATCATTGTAGTAGGGGGCGACCTTTTCTATTCCTCTCCCTCTTCACTTCACTCTCTCTCCCCCTCATATTCCCTGGGGTAGCAAAGCCCGATACCACACAAAGGGAAACTAAATTAGAGGCTGGGAGAGGAGACTGGGAGAGCAAGCTGGGAAAGATGGAAAGGAAAGGCTGGGAGTGGAGAACGAGAAAGGGGCCTGAAGGTGGTGGTGGTTTGGGTCAGTAGAGTAGCCTGGGAGAGGAAACTGTAGGAGATGGCTGGAATATAGAATGATTGGTAGAGAAGGCTGAAAGAAGAGGTTTGGTAAAAGAGGTTGGGACATAACGCTGGTTGTATTGAGAACTTGGAACCCTGGGGCATTGAAGAATATCGTTCACCGTCCAGCACTGAGGGACACCACGTCTGGTTTTTGACGACACAACTGCTGCTTCTACTGTATAAGCTGCAACTACTCTTCCTACTTGTATTACCGCTAGTGTTGTTATTGATACCGTTGTTGCTACTTCTGGTATCACTGCTGCTTACGTAACTGTTACTACTACTGCTACCTGTGCTTCTTCTACTAATATTAACACTGTTTGTTGTTGGGGCAAATGCTGCTTCTGTTGTTGTTGCTATTAGTACGAGTATCTTCCCATCTAACTGTGACATTACAAAATCAGAGGGAAGGTGGCCACGTGGCAAACTCGCCTTGTAAACGTATGAACAAACTCTTATATACCATCTCCCTCTACTGCTATTATAAATACAAGAAATCGATCATAATAGGTGAACGAATAATTTTCTCCTTTACTCTTATCCACCACCTTTCACTTATATTTCCAACATCCAGAACATTGAGTTGATAAAGGCCATCATCCACACGTGGGTTGGCAGTGAAAATGATAAGTTTCTACTAGAGTTCCAGGGTCGGCCAGATTGACGGTGGAGAGACGAAGGAGTAACATTGAAGAGGCTGACAATATACGGGATAAACAGTAGCCAATAATAGTAGCCACGATAAGGCTGTCAGTAGCCCGTGACTCTTGTAAGGCCCCAAGAAAATTGGGTGTCGCACTAGATGAGACAATGGAGCTTCGTTGTGATGTTGGTACCGTAGCTTCTCTTCTGTCCCAGTAGATGACACCTTATTTATACACGTCACTATCCATTCACATGTGTGTCTTGTTCGTATATTCTGCAAACAAGGTGCAACGAGTAAAACACGTGGAGTTTTTCTGAATAACTCAAAAGAAAAGGCCGACAGAGGCGTGCAATTTTCTGCATTTGAGTATAATTTGTATCTAACATATTTTTACAACATTACACGGACAAATATAAAATTCTTTGAAGAGCTAAGTGGCTGGTGATGAAAACCAAACTACTATACACTACAAGGCTATTCTGGGGTCTGGGTATGATAGGATATTAGGTTTCTATGTGTGTTGCCGTCCATATACAGCTATAGTAAAAAAGACAAAACCATAAAGCAAAACCCTAAACAATGATTAAACTACATTCATCTATGCCAACTCCTTCAACAACCGGTCTTTGGAAAATAAAAAAATCCCCTGATCCTAGCAACTCGCCTCTCCCGCTAAAACAACGGATAATTAAGACCCATGGGGAAGGGGAGGGTAGAAAAAAGATGTTAACGAAAGAGGAGCAGCAACAACAGCGAGCGGCGGCGGCCAGTACACAATGCATCCAGTCCAGGCACCAGATTCCCTAAGTGTGTTTGGTTTCAGGTCATCCTAAGGAGAACCTAAATCATTTTCGTTGGCATATATTACGTTGCGTTTAGTCGGTTTCGTTTCGATGATGACATACACCATTCTTACGGAAACTTTTCTGACGATTTTTCGCTGTTTTTTTACATATCAAACTACACTAACAGTTGCGAAAAGTACAGCGAAATGAAGTTAACAGTAGGCTTCTTCTCAGATGGCACCGTTATTTCCGTTCGTCTAGTTCGGTTTCAGTTCCAGTTTCTTTGCTTGGTATGGGTGAAGCAAATCTCACTACACAACTATAGATTGGAACAGTGAGTACAACAAACACACTGGGAAGGGAAATCTTTTACTACATGGATATCTCAATGGGTCTCTATGCGAATACAGATGGTGAGTATGCATGGAGGTAAACTTTTCACAGAGGCTGAGGGGAGGGGTGGGAAGCAACGGAAAAATAAATGTTATCTGAGCGGGAGTTTTAGATTCATTAGGATCTTCAGGCACGGGTAAGTAGGGTGAGGGGTCAGGGGTGAGGGGTCAGGGGTTAAGGGTCAGGGGTGCAACGTAAACAAACATTCTCCTTTTTTTGGAGGGCGATTTTAAGTTTCTCGGCGCTGATAAGCAACACAAATCCCTTTGAGGCCGTAAGTAAGCTCTAAACACAGACGGCGCTCGAATTTTGGTGATGGGCGGGTAGTTTTTACAGGATAATAATAGTAATGGTCCCCTGGAGTTAACGATAATGAAGGTGGAGAGATTAGGGTACCGAATCGGTCATCTACAGTATATTAATTATAAATCTTCCAACACCTTTAGTCTGTGCGGGAGGCAGAGGTGAGGAAAAAAACACTGTACATAAAAACACGAAAGGTAAATAACACTTACCCCTTCTTATGGCGTTGTGTTGTGTTCCTCACCACTTTATCTGTAGCTCGGAAAAAATTTCATAGAATTGCAATTTTTTCTATCACATCGAAATTTTCTATTTTCTTGCATATCATGCAGTGGATTGGTTGCTGGGATGTGGGCAATACTTTAAGGGTTGTGGCGCCTCTTCGGACCCAAGCCATTCTTCTTTGTCTCCGATTTCTTTTTCCATACATACACGCTCCATTGCACACTCTGGAAAAGTCAAATATATATATATATATATATATATATATATATATATATATATATATATATATATATATATATATATATATATATATATATATATATATATATATAGAGAGAGAGAGAGAGAGAGAGAGAGAGAGAGAGAGAGTGAGAGAGAGTGAGTGAGAGAGAGAGTGAGAGAGTGAGAGAGAGAGAGAGAGAGTGAGAGAGTGAGAGAGAGAGAGAGAGAGAGAGAGAGAGAGAGTGAGAGAGAGAGAGACAGACAGCTCATCACATGGAATGGTGGAGGTTCATGGTCTACAAACTCTCTCCTTTTGGTCTTCACACAACATGATGTCTCTGGGTCATCTCTTGGCTTATGTCTCCTGGGTACCTTATGGCTCTTGTCTTGTGTGCATTATGTGTGTTGCTCTATCTGTGTATTTCATATTGTACCTTGTGTGTGTTGCTGTGCCTTGTGTGTATTTTATGCTGTACCCTATGTGCTGTTGTCTTGTGTTGCATTAATATAGCAACACATCACATGCATGCGACAATATAAATTTAGATAATGCACTAAATGTCAATCAATACAGAACTGCAACTGACTAATTGGACGAATATATAAAATATGGGACGAGGAAATTTAATGACATTACAAACACGTCAACCAAACTTGTAAAAATTGATTAACAAATAATAAATAATGCTTACAATTTATCACAATGTAACGTAGAGATTAATACATGTTAAGTAGAAATAGTCACGGTAAAAATCCCCAGGACTCGAGCCTGGTACTGAGCCGTTGAAATCATGAACTCCAAGCGAAATGGCCGAGGGGGAAGGAAACAGTGAGCGGACAATTTGAGGCCACTGATCAGGAAACACTTTATGAAGCTCTTGGGCCCAAAGATCACTGCGGGTCGAAAGGAAAACCCGACCCCCTTCCTCCCCCTGATATTGGACCCGAACCAACTCGCCACTGCACCCGCCACGAAGGAAGGAAGGAAGGAAGGGAGGGAGAAACGGAGGCGAAAGAAGTGGAAAGGGGGAACACGTAATTTTTTTTCCCTTGCCAAACTCACCACCAGTCAAGAAGGAAAATAATGGAGGAAAATGGTAAAGGAATGTTTTTTTTTCTCTCTCTCTCTCGACTCACCCCAACAAAGGAAGAGAGAGATAAAAAAAGAAAGTTAGTAATTTTGTTTCTCGAGCTACAACAAGCAAAGAAAACTAACGAATACCAAGGGAGGATAATTATATTTTATGTGTATATAAAACATTCGTCTAATATTCACCTACGAACAGATGAGTAGTTGATCAGTAGAAAAAACATCCACGACAGTAACTTATCAACCAACGATAGAAAATTAACAAAGTAAATAAATAAATAAATAAATAAATAAATAAACACCCAGCCAACTCACCATCAGCGATACCATCGTATGATAAAAGGAGTTACATACAATATATATATATATATATATATATATATATATATATATATATATATATATATATATATATATATATATATATATATATATATATATATATATATATATATATATATATATATATATATATATATTTTTTTTTTTTTTTTTTTTTTTCCCCCACGTAATTGCCACCGAGGGAGAGAAAAGCAAGGGAAAAATATAGAGAGAATATATTATTTTGCTTAACTAATTAGAGACTTGTGAGTGTGTGTGTTTATAAGATAGATAGATATATAGAAGGGGGAAATAAGGCACAAGGAATAGAGTTGTATATCAAATTGACTCCCCTGCCACATCTCGTTAAGAAAAGAAAAACAGAGACAGCGACATAACAGCATGGGGAATATAATTATACCTCACCGTGGCCGCCACCTTGCCCTCCCTTCTGCCTCCCGTGTGGACATTTCCAAGGAACCAACTGCTGGATGGAACCTAAAGCTGCAGGCCGACTCCACCGCTGGGGGCTGCATGGCTAGTGCTTTGCCCATCCTTCCCTCCATTCCTCCCCCCTTACCTCCCTCACTCACTCAGTGCTTGTTTTGTCTTTTATATTTATTTTTTCTTTGGGGGGGTGGGGGGGTCAGGTAGAGTACTTACTTTTGCACACGGGCTCTAATCCAGCTTTATTTTATTTTTTATTGTTCCATTTGATTTATTTGTTAATGCATTTATTATTATTATTATTATTATCATTACTTTTATTATTATCATTACTATTATTACTATTATTACTATTATTACTATTATTATTATTATTATTATTATTATTACTATTATTATTACTATTATTATTATTATTATTGAATTAATATTATTTTACATATCCACCTTTGTGCATAAATTAGGTTGATGGCTGCCGTGGAACATGTCATTTCCATAATGTTCTAAGTTTTCTGTATTAGTAGCAGTAGTTTATTTTTTCCTTTCCTTTACCATAGTCTATCTGACCTAAAAAAATAATGAAATTTATAATTATTTCAACTGGCTGACCCAATAAATGAACAACGGATTAATTCACCAACTTAAAAAAATGAGTCGCGTATCATACTTTTGTTAGTTAATAATTTTCTCCCCTTTGGGCTACACAGTTACGTAAAATGCATTCAAAGTTTATGATGTGAATTTATTCAGATGATCGAACCTTGGCTGATGAACCCAAGAGAATGTTGAATCTTATGTGGGTTTTTATCACAGGGTCCCAGACTGTGTGAATACATAATATGGTCTCTATTGTTATTAATTTTTTATGATAACACGTTCCAAGCTAAAAAGTCATGTATCTAATTTACAGTAGACAATAATCATAGCAAAGGTCTCAGTTTTTCATGGGAGTATACAGTAAAATGGAGCAAATTATTCAGTATATGTTTTTAAAAATAAGCATAATATGACACTAATGGTTTTCCAAGCATGCTTTGTATTAAAAGATAGTTATAATGAATACTAATACAAACTTTTCCACATCCCTGTAGACATAACTGACAACTATATTATTCATCCCTGAAACTATTCATCAGCCCTGAAAACACTTTATAAAGTGTGATAACCCTCGTGTGTTGATCCATTCACCCCCTCAGTAATATTCTAAGCCTTTTATTGGAAGATATTTATGGCAGTGACTGAATGCTCCAGACACATGTAACACACACACCAGCAACACTCCCTTCATCATACATAGGATATAGGACGAGACTCCTATATGAGTGTAGTGGTGTATGTGTCTTATCCCTTGGATGATGAATGATTCTGTGTTGGTGTATCTACTTTATGTGTCTGAGGCTGAAACGTTAACTCTCTCAGACTCGTCATAAACGGCGATAAGGAACAGACTACTGTAGCTGACAACACTAACGTGCATTAACTGAGACTAAGTGTGCCAACCCAACCAAGAGGTTTGAGTTTACTGCACCAGGGCTTGTGAAGAAAGCTGGGTGGGAAGGTGAGATGGGTGTGAGGGAGGGTAGGGAAGGGAAGGTGAGATGGGTGTGATGGAGGGTAGGGAAGGGAAGGTGAGATGGGTGTGATGGAGGGTAGGGATGGAAAGGTGAGTGGGTCGGTGGGTGGGGGTTAGGCTGGGATGAGTCGGTGGGTGAGTAGGGGAGATGGAGGGTAGGTGGGTTGGAATGTGGGATGGGAAGGATAAGGGAAGGTGGGTGAGAGGGTAGGATGGGAAGGTGGGTAGGTAGGTGGGTGGGTGGGTGGATAGACCAGATGGCTGGCACCCCAAGTTGCTCGGAAAGTCTTGAGGGACGTGGCTTTCCTTGTCTCGTACGCTCTTTCACTCTTTTCTTTTTCTTTGCCACTGTTTCCATTATATCCTACTTCAATGTCTTCGTTTTTTAAATGTGACTCTATTCTTCTCTATTCTCGTGTTCTGTCCACTCCTTTCCATTTGCTTCATTCTACCTCCTTTCCTCTCTGTCCTCACTATGTATCTTCACCTTTCTTCTATATTTCCTCCTTTAAATTTTTTATATTCTATTAATGTTTCGCAATTGCTGGCCTGAGGTTCGATTTCTGAGAGGGGTAATTTGCTCATACCTATTTTTGCACGGAATTGGCTGAACCTAAATCCTCTATCCAGTGTGGAAAGATAATATTATTTGTTCCCTTAGTACAGACGGCATGTGGTGGGACAGGTTTCTCCAAATCTTCTAAATCCCCCCATCTTACCACAGCCAAGATC
Organism: Petrolisthes cinctipes; assembly: GCA_033782935.1. Lineage (NCBI taxonomy): Eukaryota > Metazoa > Arthropoda > Malacostraca > Decapoda > Porcellanidae > Petrolisthes > Petrolisthes cinctipes. The sequence goes on along the minus strand of JAWQEG010000063.1, from coordinate 64,415 downwards.
AGCTCCTCGAAATTGGAGAGTGGGGAAAAGCGCCCTCAACTTTGCCATCCTTTACTCTTACCACTCAGTGGGGATTGTTCCGGTCAGAAACAAAAATCGTGATCATTTCAACCCGAGATCAGTCTAATGTTTTGGCTTGTTGCACATTATGCGTCTTCTCTTCACGGCTCACATAATTATACTACAGGTGAGCTATAAGAGAATATCTTCACATATAAACGAAAACTACATCACAAATCAAACTTGTTAACTGATCTAAAATATGGTGGCATTTTTTTTTTTATTATTGAAGGTGACGTTTTTGAATGAATTTTCAAATCAATGTCTTAGCATGATGGCATTCGATAAATCTGGCATATTTAATGGACCGAGGAAATAACTGTTAATAAATGAATATGTATGATCAGTACTTTTTTATATATCCAAAGCAACGGTCTCTGAATCTGTTTGTCAATCCTTCACGTGCCCTTCCCTCCCCTCTCTCAAGGTGAGTGTGAATAAGGAAGTGGGACAGGGTTGTGGATGACTTAGAATCCTGTCAGTAATACAATAGAGGACATACAGTATGTTTGTCAACTCTGGACTGTGTACATCTGAAGAGAAAAACAAATATCACATTCCTGTCATCATTTATCATCCACAGAACTATAACTGTGAATATGCAGTAATATAACTACCACATAACCACATAAGATAATTCAATATTTCTAGTTTAAGGTAACAGGCTGATGCATAACTTTACAGCCAGGGGTTGTATGAGAGGGACGAGTGCCACCATACCACCAGGAGTGAGTGAGTGATTGTGGCCTGGTGAGCCTCTGACATTGGAGACGACCACACCATGGGGGAACACTTTCCTTTATGGTTCCCGTCATCTATGTTGGATATATCCATTGATTGCTCACCTTGTTGTTACTCCCATGTCTGTTTTGTAATGTACGGTGTCTCTGAGGGAATAGGAATAAACCAGTTTTTTCGAAGAAAAGTGTTTAATAAACGAAAAATCTTAAAACTTACGGACACAGCTTGAGAAACTGCATTTTCTAAGAATATATCAGCCTCAAAAATAATTAATGTACGCATGATTAATGCTTACGTCAGACACACACGTTTGTATAGATTCAATGTGCATAAGAGTGTTTGGTATACAGTTACTCACATAGGAGTCAACCGTACACGAGGGAAATAATTTTATATACTGTACAAATCATGAGTTAAACACAATACATGTTTGAGTCCACCATATACACTGGTTTAGTTAAGCATAACTCATATAGGAAGTCACAGTGTAGAGAGATAGAGACAAAAATACCCTACATGGTGGTGGTTGATGACATGAGGCAGAGGGAAGGCTTCAGATCCAGAGCGGCTGGCAATTATCGGCGCGCCAGAGGGTTAATCGACCAGGACCAGGAGAGGACAATCACCAGAATTATCTAGTTGTCAACTGGCCAGGGCTGGGTAGGAACTTGGCTCACAGGGTTGTTTGCTTCGAGTTACGTACAGTTGCGGACAAAATAGTACTTCAATATGGTAGGACAATACCTTAGAGATATCATTCCACTCTCGCTAAGAATTTATTCAACTGTTCCTCTTATTCTTCTGTTTCCTTCGTGCTTGCTGTTCCACCTCTCTATTACCTAAACCTGGACTGGACTAATCAATGCTATTCCAATCCGACTGATGTCACCTCAACTGGAAAGGTAAAGTTGCCGCGCTCTGAGAGACTTGGGAAATGTGTACGTGTGAGGAGCAATGCTGTAACTTTTGGGACACAACAAAAGAAGCCGTGCTGTGTCCAACCCTCTTCCCCTCCACCTACCACCACTCTACCTTCCTATCCTACTTACTGTCTATCTCTCTGTCCGTCTGAAAGTCAGTCAGTCTGTCCGTCTGAAAGTCAGTCTGTCTGTCTGTCCGTCTGAAAGTCAGTCTGTCTGTCCGTCTGAAAGTCAGTCTGTCTGTCCGTCTGAAAGTCAGTCTGTCTGTCTGTCTGTACATGGGTATGTATGGCCATGTAAAGAGACCCACTATTACCTTCCTTCACTAGGTATAGTAACCCCTTCCTCTCCTTTGCCTAGGCTACTCACTTTTTTTCCGGCCTATATGAAAGAGGCTTTATTACCAAGAGAACCTTGCCAGGGGCTGAAGGGAGGGTGAGAAAGCTGGAATGGTATGATGATGAAAGGGAGTGGGAGAGAGTGAGTGCTGGAAATGAGGAAGAGTAAGGGCCATATGAGAGAAGTGTGGGCTGGAGTGGGAAAGTGAGAGCTGGAAGGAAAAAGGAATGATGGTGCCGAAAAGGAGAGGAAGTGGAAGCTGGAAGGGAAAGGAATGAGCACCAGAAGGGAGGAGAGTCTGTGCTGGAACGGAGTAAGTGTGGGCACTGGAATGAAGGGGAAGTCATTGCTGAAAGGGTATATAGTACATGAGTGTGTGTGTGTGGTGGAAGAGACTGGTAATGGAAGGTGAGAGGAGGTGAGGGTGATAAAAAGTAGATGGAGTGGAGACTGGAGGAGAAATACTACCACAGAGGACACTATAAGGAGGAAGGAACGAGAGGACGAAAAAAAAGTAAATATTGGAGTTAAAAGGATATGGTGTTGTGAAGTGACTGAAACACATAAGACGAGGCTGACAAGTGTAAAGGCTAGCAAAAGATAGCAACAGTAGAAGGGAAGGATAATAAAAAAAAAAATAAAGAGAGAGAGAGAGAGAGAGAGAGAGAGAGAGAGAGAGCGGTGAAAGGATGGTGAGACTGACACCATTCCCAGCCAGGCCGCGCTAGCTAACAATATTCTCTGGAGCCAGGTAATGATAGAGGATAATCCCCTCACCTTTATGGCTGCTGGATGCCGAGAAAGCCGTAATATTCGTCCGCCCCTGTGGTGTTCCTTACCCCACATCCTTCACCTTGTATTAATCCATTACCTGAGGCATTTTTATTATTATTATGATTATTATTATTATTATTATTATTATTATTATTATCATTATCATTATTATAATTATCATATTATTATTATCATTATTATTATTATTTTAATTATCATTATTATTATTATCATTATCATTATCATTATTATTATTATTTTTATTATTATTAGTAGTAGTAGTAGTTTTTTTTTTAAACTATGATCTTAAAATTACCTGCATTATTAATTATTATCTCACAGTGTTTTCCCTTCACTTGTACCATTCGCCTTTTGAACTAATGTTTTGCTCTTAACATTTGCCCTCTCTTATTTTATTAAGGGGATAGTATAGTGTTGGTAAATCTGAAGCAAGTTGATTCCTCCAAACTCTTCCAAGCAACAGGACGCCATTATATTTGCCCATCTGGTCCTGTTTCCTGGCATACTTTAGTGGAATGAAGGCACTCCAATGTACCAAAAAGATACTACTCTCTTAACGTAGCTTTCAGCCTTAGATTTCATCGTATCAACACGAAGAAAAATAATGTAATAAAGCAAAGGGTACTGAAAGAAAGATGTGTAAGGTGGAGGGAAGGGAGAGGGGAAGGAAGGTGGAAGGGGAAGGGAGGTGGAAAGGGAAGGAAGGAAGGAAGGGAGGTGGGAAGGGAAGGAAGGAAGGGAGGTGGGAAGGGGAGGTGGGAAGGGAAGGAAGGAAGGGAAGGAAGGGAAGTGGGAAGGGAAGGAAGGAAGGGAAGGAAGGAAGGGAAGGAAGGAAGGGAAGTGGGAAGGGAAGTGGGAAGGGAAGTGGGAAGGGAAGGAAGGAAGGAAGGAAGGGAAGGGAGGGAGGGAGGTAAAAGGGGAAGGAAGGGCAGAGATCGGTAGTAGCTGTATATTCCAAGAAATTTAAAGGAGGAAAATTTATGGGTTACGAATGAGGGAGGGGAGGGAAGGGGTCGAGTGTGAAGGGAAAAGGGAAGGGAAAAGGGAGGGGAAAAGGGAGGGGAAAAGGGAGGGGAAAAGGGAGAGGAAAAGGGAGGGGAAAAGGGAGGGGAAAAGGGAGGGGAAAAGGGAGTGGAAAAGGGAGGGGAAAAGGGAGGGGAAAAGGGAGGGGAAAAGGGAGGGGAAAAGGAAGGGGAAAGGGGAGGGGAAAGGGGAGGGGAAAAGGGAGGGGAAAAGGGAGGGGAAAAGGGAGGGTTGGGGAGGGAAGAGGGGAGGGTTGGGGAGGGGAGAGTAAGGGAAGAGATGAAGTGAGTAGAGTAGAGGTGAGATTGGGAGGAGGAGAAAGAGATGAGGTGAAGTGAGGTAGAGATGGAAGAGGAATGGAGGTGAGGAGGATAGGAAAGAGGGTACAAAACAAGGAGGCGAGATAGGAAAGGAAATAGATGAGGTGGAAAAAGATGAAGTAGTGAAGGGAGAGAAAGGGAAGATAAAACAGGGGATGGACGAAGAAAGTTAAATAAAGGAAGGGAACAGAAAAGAGGGAGAGGATGAGGGGATGAGAAGAGGAACAGGAGAGGAGTGCGAGATGAAGAGAAGAGGTGAGTTGTAAGCAAAGCAGGCAGGGGAGGTAAAGGAAGTAAGGAGGAAGGTAGGAGAAAAAATGAAAGGGAAGGAGGAGTAGCGAACGAAGAGTGTGTGCTGAGAGTGCTGAGGGTGGGAAGTGGGAGAGGACAAAGGTGGGGACAAAACGGATTGAAAGGTGGGGCTGGGCAGAGAAAGGATAAGATGTGGAAGGAAGGAAGGATAAGGGACGGGGACGGAGAAAAAAAGGGTGAGAGAGGGTGGAAGAAGTATGGTAGGAAGAAGACTGGTAGGGAGAGGAGCAGACAATCTAAGGAAAAGAGCAAGGATGGAAATGGAAAAAAATAGAAAATGAGAAGGGGAAAGTGTGTATAAATGAAATGGAAAAAAGGGGGAATATTGATAAATAAATAAATAGATAGATAGACTCACACACACATTATATGTATGTATATATATATATATATATATATATATATATATATATATATATATATATATATATATATATATATATATATATATATATATATATATATATATATATATATATATATATATATATGAGAGAGAGAGAGTGAGATAGCAGAGAGTGTGAGGAAGGAGGTGTTAAGTGCTGGCCTCGCAGAATTTACGAACACGATGGCTCATACGTTGTGAAGGAAGGGGGAGGCTCAGGGGTTGATGTGTGGTGGAAGTGGAGGTGGAGGTGGTAGTGATGGTGATGGTCAGAAAATGATGGTATTGATAATGTGTGTCCGGGTGGTGGTGGTTGGGGGGGGGGAAGATGGTGAGGTGGTGTAGGGGTGGTGATAATTATGTGTGGTGGGGGTGGTGATAATTATGTGTGGTGGGGGTGATGATGTGTGGTGGGGGTAATGGTGGTGATGATGGGTGATGAGAAAGTTTGTCAAAGATGCTTGAGGCTGTTGTTTAATATGAGTTGTTACGCTATCTAAATAAAGCTTCACGGACGATTTGGACAAACGTCCTCTCAGAGGAATTATTTTATTCAGTCCACTATCGCTTATTAATAATATTTGCAATAATTACATTTCATGGTTTTGGGTTGCCTCAGTCACCGGGAACAGTTCAGAAGTCTGAATCTTGAGTCACGAGCCTGAAAACGTAACGTTAACACTTTCACTCTCTTGTCTCAGAAGGGATAAAGGGGTAAGGTGGGTGCATTACAGACCTACAAGCAACGCGGCTCTGCACTACCACCAACAATACCCTCGAAGTGGCCAAAGTTTTAAGCTGGTAAATATGGTTCGTGTTATGGGTCAGTGAAGAGTGTGGAGCAGGGTGGGTATGGGGTCACACTCAACCACATCCTCATGGTATGGCAGCGGGTTTCTTTGTCCGATCTTAAGGTATTCTGGCATTTGTTTGCGTTCCAATAAACAGCTGGTACTAACAATGCTGCCATTAGAACACTAACTAGCGTAAATGTATGAAAATTAACTAATAGCGCCAGAACCTTTGATCGTTACTAAGAAGATGCTTGAGTTTATGTTAATTGTTTTTAAGAGTGACAAATTATAGAAACCTGTATTATTTGATCACAAAAAAAAAAAAAAAAAAAAATGTGCTCACTGGGTTTCGAACTCAAGGATATATAATTATATATATACGATAGCTCTTCAGTGTGACTTCTCGTTACTAAATAGTCCATGCATCACGGCTTCATCCCCTCTCCTCTCAGCCCTTATACTTTTATCCTCTCAAGAGCTCAGGGTGTCTGTTATTTTATATAGGTTCTATGAGCTCCCCGGCTTATGCTACCCAAGCCCTCTCTGCCGTGAAAAGCTGAGTTCTGGTGGCGTTAGTGTTACTCTCTCTCACTATGGATGTCTGTCTCTGATTTTATCATTGTAACACGTCACTGTGCTTCTCCCTGTATACAAGTTCTAATATAGAAACTCTCGTACTCTATTCTGGTATCCTTATAGACATTATGGTGTGGTGTGTAGGAGTGAGGCTTTGAGAATGAGTGGGATGTGTGGGATGGAGAGGTATTACTTAGCTTTGTGGTGATTCCTTCCCCTACTTTATCCCCTTTCTGGTCATATTTTATTTTCCCTCTAATCCTCTTTGTCGGTTGCTCCTTCATAATTCTCACGACAAACATTCTCTGACATTCGCTCCCTATCTCATCTAGAAGTACACTCATCCCTTCTTCTCCTCAACGGCCGAGACTTTTCCTCCATATACTCTCCCACTAACTTTACCAGTAAAGTGACCCTGATCTCGTTGTATTTATTCAGAGCATTTCCACAGATTTTATCAAGAGCCATTTGAGACTGCAAACCACAAAGACTGAACACTAGTAGATCGTGTTGTTCATCGTAGTTCCACAAGATCTTCCCGATTGCTTTCATGTAGTCCTATATGGAAGAATGAACATCAATTTCCATCAAGAAAACAACCTCTGCAACACACTCTAGAGATAGAACTCTCTAAACATACAAGTTTTGCAAGATTATAGTCTGGATCCTGGACTGTGGGCAGGAGAAAAAACGGAGTACAAAGAAGAGAACTCCAGGTATAATGAGCGGGTTAGACTTTAAGCTGGTGTTGTTGAAGAGGGAGTGGATAATCTTACAAACGACTGTGTGGGCGTACGAGAGGAAAAGAGCTGCAGAGGGAAAAGAGAAGTATAACAAGAAGGGAAGGGTAGAGATAATGAAGAGAAACCACAGAGGGATAGAACGGTTTAGAGTAATAGATAGAGAGGGAAATAACGAGTGAATATCAATAGGAAACGAGAGATAATGATAGAAAAGAAATGGTGGAAGAAGAAAAGAGAACAGAGAGAAAGGTATTCGCAAGAGAAGTGAAAGGCATATATATATATATACCACACCGACAACAATAATTCAGGTGAGTTTGAGAAAGGTAACACCCTCGATCTCCATAACAAAAGTTTGAATGTTTTCCTTTATAGACCAAGATCACCAAGCACACAATATTGAATACGTTTATATATCATGATGCTCAGAAAAAGGAGAGGAAATAATTGGAACACAGAATATGGCAGAAGCTATACATGTGTCCAAAGAGCCTGAGTGTTAAGGTCAGGTGGAATGAGATCTAAATTAATACATATTCATTAATTCAATTACCTCCTCTAATCCTCACATTCTCTTTCACTGGAGCAGGATGTAATCTGCACATAAGAATTGTAATGTAATGAGGCCCTTGAGTATAATGGATGGAATAATGGGACAGGGTGGAGAAATGGCAAGGTTCGGGGATGGGGTGGTGGGTGAATGGAGGGTTATTTTAAAGGGAATCCCCTGAGAGTAGAAGGTGGGAATGAAATGGGATATATTTCAGGAGAGGGGATAAATACACCTCATACTGATCATCACATTCACCATGACTCACATTACTTTTCGTCACGTTATTCCTTTCCCTTTATACTTAGTAACAGTTTCCATTTTCTCAATGTTCATAAGACTAATAAACGTCCATCGCTGATAGAATTGAGTATCTGACGCTCTATTGCAAGTATACAACATATGCAGGAAGCACTAAGGGATTAACACGTCTGGAAAATATGTATTCCATCAAATGTATGTGTATGTCGACCGGAATGAGATAGTTTAGGTGATATAGGTTTGAAGATATAATAGACAGGGAGAAACTAACGAAGACTGGCGTGTATGTGAGTGGAGTGGGCGTGGGAGGGAGAGGGGAACGGAGAACCAACACCCCAAGAGAGGGATGAGGTGGAGGTGAGGGGGCGAGGAGAGGGATGTAGGAATGATTGAGTGGTAGGAGGGTGTGTGTGACAAGAGAAAAGGTGGGAGGTTGTGGTTCACAGATACGAACGCTTGGAGGTCTTTCTATGTTGGACAACCCGGTCTGGGTGAAGGATGTACAGGCTGACGGTACACAGATACACCCATATATTGGTGGACAGATAAACACCTATAAACACAGATATATATATATATATATATATATATATATATATATATATATATATATATATATATATATATATATATATATATATATATATATATATATATATATATATATATATATATATAGAGAGAGAGAGAGAGAGAGAGAGAGAGAGAGGAGAGAGAGAGAGAACTGAAAATAGAGTAGAGTAGTAGAGCAAGTAATGAGTTACACGGAGGACAGAGGATTTAGAGGAGGATGAGAGATGAAAGAGCATGTACAGTATAGTGGGTGAAGGTGAGGTGAGGTGAAGGGTGAGAGCACATCAAGGGTACAATAATGGTTACCAAAGATGGGGTGATATTCAAGTAAGGGTCAACGACGAGAGAAGATATAAGGGTAATAGTAAATATCAAGTGAGTAAGAGTACAGTAAGGGCTGGCAAGAGTAGACAGTAGTTGGGGGACAAAAAGAATGAAGAAAGGGATAGAATGAGTAAGGTAAGGGCGAACGAATGATGAGGTATTGTCAGAATGAGTAAAGAGAGTTAAGTAAGGATGAAACAGAATAAAAATGAGGGTGATGAAGTAAAGTAAGGATGAATAAGGGTGGAGAAAGAGTAAGAATAATAGAGGATGAAGTAAGAAAAGGATGAGTAAGAATGAGTATGAGATTTGCTTGACCCAGCGGCCTGTAGGGAGAAGAGGACAGGGAGGAGGACACAGCAAAAAGTAGCCAAGGGATCGCAAAGTAATGTAAATTTGAAGGGGCCTCAGGAGATGTGGACAGACAGGAGGCAAGGGAAGGGAAGGGAAGGGAAGGCAAGGGAAGGCAATGCAAGGCAAGGGGAAAGGGAAGGGGAGGGATGGGAGAGAAAAGAAGAAAGGAAAAGACAGGGATAAAAAATAGAAACAGAATGAACTGAAGTATATATATATATATATATATATATATATATATATATATATATATATATATATATATATATATATATATATATATATATATATATATATATATAGAGAGAGAGAGAGAGAGAGAGAGAGAGAGAGAGAGAGAGAGAGAGAGAGAGAGAGAGAGAGAGAGAGAGAGAGAGAGAGAGAGAGAGAGAGAGATACAAACAAGAGGTGTGACTGTAACGAGGTAGGGGAAGGTGTATCCAATTAGTAGCAAGGACTAATTCTGACCTGAGGGATTAGAATACCAATCAGAACTCTGGGGAGAACAATGAACCTAAACACGATTAGCCACTGACATGTAAACGAAGTAGAATGTTATGCAAGGAGAAAAGGTGAAAATTCAGATATGATTAATACAGATATAAATACAATGATGAGAACATATAGACGATACTGCATAATTATCCATTCATTACCCATCACTTAATCCACTTCAACCACTCCCACCACTAAATTATTAATCCACCTGACCTACTTCCCACTAGTTAATCTTCCACCACTCAACACACTCCCATAGCCACTCCCCACCACTCGACACACTCTCATAGACACTCCCCACCACTCGACACACTCCCATAACCACTCTCCAATTCTCGACCCTCTCCCATTGCCACTCCCCAAACTCGACCCACTCCCATAGTCACACTCCACCACTTGACCCACTCCCCACCAATTGACACACTCCCATAACCACTCCTAACACCTCGACACACTCCCATAACCACTCCTCACCACTTGACACATTCCCATAGCCACTCCCCACCACTTGAAACCTTCCCATAACCACTCCCCACCAATTGACACACTCCCATAACCACTCCTAACACCTCGACACACTCCCATAACCACTCCCCACCAATCGACACATTCTCATAGCCACTCCCCACCAATCGACACATTCCCATAGCCACTCCTCACCAATCGACACACTCCCATAGCCACCCCCCACCAATCGACACACTCCCATAGCCACTCCCCATCCATTGACACACTCCCATAACCACTCCCCACCACTCGACACACTCCCATAACAACTCCCCACCACTCGATCTACTCCCACTCCCCACCACTCGACACACTCCCATAACCACTCCCCACCAATCGACAAATTCCCATAGCCACTCCTCCCCAATCGACACACTCCCATAGCCACTCCCCACCAATCGACACACTCCCATAACCACTCCCCACCAATTGACACACTCCCATAACCACTCCTAACACCTCGGCACACTCCCATAACCACTCCTAACACCTCTACACACTCCCATAGCCACTCTCCACCACTCGACACGTTCCCATAACAACTCCCCACCACTCGATCTACTCCCACTCCCCACCACTCGACACATTCCCATAGCCACTCTCCACCACTTGAAACCTTCCCATAACCACTCCCCACCACTCGACACACTCCCATAACAACTCCCCACCACTCGACCCACTCCCATAACCACTCCCCACCAATCGACACACTCCCATAGCCACTCTCCACCACTCGACACGTTCCCATAGCCACTCCTCACCAATCGACACACTCCCATAGCCACTCCCCAACATACAGCAGTGAGTCAGACCCTTCCATGGGATCAGATAAGCCAATCACCACTGGGGATAAAAGTGTCACGACTCTATTCACGGTATTTATGGGAAACCGTCCAATTCAGTATATACGTTTTTATTTTTTTATATTTATCTAATGGGTTTGACGGCAGGAGAGTCACAGTTACTTTGTTTTATTCTGTATTTCTATAATGGGTTTGACAAGATGGTAGGCAGTCTTTCTCCTTCATTTTGTAATAAGATGGGGTCAACAAGGTACTGTACCAGTATTATCATATATTTTTTTTTTATTTAGTATCTTTGGCAATATTAAATTATCTTATGTTATATCTGTAATTTTCCTCAGTTATAATAAGTCACAAAAATTACTAATTCATACTCTACTTTTAGGTATATCTAATGGATGACAGACACATCAATTAAGTTATTATATTTTGTGTGTGCAAAATGGCATGAAGCGAATTTAAGCTGTTGTCTGGATATCATACATAAAATTAACATTGTGCAATGCTATGAAAATATAAGCAATATATATATATATATATATATATATATATATATATACAGGGTGTCCGGAATTTTTTGCCCGAAAATTTGGCAAATGCATCCTTTATTAATTCTGAGAAGAATATACTCTATTGATGTTGTCTTTTTTTTCTCTAGTTTAGCGGTATTCCCTCACTGATGCTTCAGCACTCCATCCACAAAAGCCGTAGATGAGCACCATATCTGTGTACTCAGCGTTGGTGAAGGTGAATGGCATTGTAGTGAAATGAGTGGGAGAATGCCGTAGAATACTTCTTCCTTCCACCCTCGCTACAGGAGAATGCTGCTGGGTGTCAGCCTGTCAGGGCCGGTATTCACAAAGCATTTTAGAGTTTGGACTTGTTCGTATGTTTGCAATTCTGACCTCACCATAGTGTTTCAGATTCATTCCGAAGCAGTGAATGGTTTTGCTATTCTATTTGTGTGAGCTTTTATTAAGATTTCGAAGCAGTGCCGGGTCCTAGTCCTTGCCATGAATAAATGCTTACGAACAAAATTTTAAGTTAAGAGTGAACTTTGTTTTTGTGAATACGGCTCCAGGTGTGGCAGTGACTGTGGCAGGCGGTGAGGTGGGAAATCTCTCCACCCCTCGGGTGCCATCTGCTGTATAACCTACTTATTTTATTCGAATTTCTTGAACTTTATATGAAGCCTACCCTGTTTTCAAGTGACATACTCTTGTATAAAAATGTCCTGTCTAATGATTATTGATTGATAAGTATAACACAGTTTTGAGAATAACGTGTAAAATTTGAAATAAAGTGTACGTTTATTCCGACTTGGCAACTCAACGGGCTGCGGGGCGCGGCGCGGGGCTGCCTCTGTGTACTGTACGTTACCTAACGTTCTGTCACACATTTAAATGTCTCATTTACCGCTAAACTAGAGAAAAAAAAAGACAACATCAATAGAGTATTTTCTTTTCAGAATTAATAAAGGAAGCATTTGCCAAATTTTCGGGCAAAAAATTCAGGACACCCTGTATATATATATATATGCACACCTTATTTTATCAGTCGTACTGATGCTAAGGTGTGGCAGGTAGAAGCGGCTGGGATTATTAATTTTATAACCCCTTTTCCTCGGTGTTGATATTGATCTAAGTCTTCAGATGATATATGTGTGACTTGCTGAGTTATGTATATGAATATGGTGTAATACCCTGGAGAAAGGGTGTGTGTCCGCCATATTAGTTATTTAGTGTGGGTTTTCAACTGTGAGAGAAAGCTACAGGTAGCTGATAAGGACTTGCTAATAAACCGGTGACAATATATTTTCTGGACATCTGAAAAAGTGGTCAACTGTTATCTGTGATAAGTTAATAGGATTAAAGGTTTGTCCTGAGGTGGTGCATTCACTGTCACTGATGCCACAGCATACCTTTGAATGAAAATATGCACAAGAAGGTAATTTTTGGAAGGAATAGTTGAGTCCTTCGTGTCTCTTAAAACGATGAAGAGTTTATCTTCTTGAAGGAAAATTCGGAAGATGATAATGCTCAAATAGTGTGACCTCCACGTTCCTTGAACAAAAAGTAGTAGTATCCTGGGGAAGGACATTTGGGATGAGCATTTGTCCCGAGATGCTGCGACCTCTAAATCACTTGCGACACAAAGTATACATACATCTTGTGGAAGGGAAAAGAGAAAGGATCTGGTTGGAGCAGAGGGAGAGACGGGTGAGGGTGACAGACGGGATGAGATGTCCTGTGGAGAGAGAAATGAGAAAGGTCACAGAAGAGAGAGAGTGAGAAAGGAAAGGGGATTGAGGGGGGTCAAAGCATATGAAAACAGACAGAAAGACAGACAAAGAAAGATAAAATATACAGGCAGGCAAACAGAGAAAAATAAATACTTGCTGTTCAACACATCATGGGAACACTAACATAAATTATATTGCAATAGGAACGACAGTAGGGGCGTGGGAAGCAGAAACAAGGGGAGTTTATGAGTGATATGGATTGTGCAAAATATAGTGCCAGTGAAGGGATTAGTGTTTATGGCCAGAAGAGCATTTTTCCACGTCTCTCAGAGGACAGGGATATCTTCTCACTATTCCTTTTTCAGATTGTTACGTCCGCTTTAGTTTACTTTCATATGATTCACTCACTTAAATATATTCTAAACTAGTGATAATTTTATCTGATCTAACCTTTTCTGACGAGACCTGACCAGAAAATGCTTACCTTTAGCTAATTTAACTTTACATTAGCTAAGTAAAAGGATGTAAGCTCCCAGAGGAAAAAAGCTTCCCTGTATCATAAGAGATTTGGGTGATGCTAACAGCGGGTGTGATACAAGGACTCCCCCTCACTGCCAGCTGACCCCAACCCTACGCCAATATCACAAACATAACTCAAGCAGGAAACTGTATGGACCATTGTTATTCTTGGGTCCAGCTCACACGTGCACTCGTATGCCTACAACACACTGGAAACACAAACGCCGGGGCGACACATACGGGTGACCACATACATGCACATACACGTACACACACAAGCACATATTCACTCTTGTTCACACTGTACAGTCACGGTGAAAAGTTGGCGATCTACTCCACAAGAAGTCATCCCAATCACATAATTAAGGATGAGATATTTATTCATTCATTTGTGTACCCTTGTCTTTGCATGGTTCTAGAGCAGTACAAGAACTTCCTCCAGTGTTCCCGTCATTGCCATCTGTAGGCGGTGAAAAATATAACACTCCACACTACCAGCCAAGCCATTAAACTGATATGTGGCGACAGAAACAAAACTTTTCGTAGTGAATGTACAGGAATTTATATGCATTGTACACACACACACACACACACACACACTCACACACACACACACACATACCGGGAATCCGTCACTAGATGCGGCAAAAGCTTCCTTACCAAGATGAAACAAGAGGCAGACATTAATATATCCATTACTGAAAGACATTAAAATATTCCGTACAGTGTGAAACAAGAGACAGCAACAAGGAGAATCTGACAACATAAATTCTCTCCAATCCTACCTGCAACAACAAGAGCCGAATAATATGTTAGAGTTATGTTTGGAGTCTGTCTGTATTCAGCCATAATAAAGCCATTGCACAATTATTCAAATACTAAAAAAAAAAAAAAAAAAAAAAAAAAAAAAAAAAAAAAAAAAAAAAAAAAAAAAAAAGAATACAAGTCAACTTCTCAGTTCATCTTTCTGGGGACTCCATAAGAGTTTACTTATTCATTGGTATACATACCTAATTTTCATCCAAACCATGCATTCCAAAGTAGTTATAATGTAAAAAGCATAAGCTTCATGACTATATTCTATTGTCTATAAAATTAAATACCATCAATTTTTACCTTGATAATACTGCTCTGCTCAATGTATGGAAATAAATTAAAATTAAAAATACATTCTGTATATACTGTAGACGTCTATATTTCCAAATAACACAACATTTATTGTCCTTTTCATGAGAAATAAAACATTATGGGACTACTCTGTGTTAACGTTTCTTCTCGCGGCTTCTTCACAATACAATATTTTCTAAAAAAAATGTCGTGAGACGAGAAGTTAAACTGTATGCATCATTCCCACTGCCAGGGACGACAAAGTACGTACAATTTGAACACAAAAATTGAACACAATAGATTTTGAAAACAACACCAACACCACCAACCAACACCAACACCACCAACCAACACCAACCAACACTAACACCACCAGCCAACACCACCAGCCAACACCAACCAACACTAGTCAAACCAGACAGAGAACGTAAAAATTGAGCAATATAGATGAACTTTAAAGACTACTGGAGAGTCGTGGGAGCCTTGTGATTAAACAGGCTTCCATGCTGTAAGAAGTGATTTGCATATGAAAATCAAGACAATTTAACTTATTATGAAAGCAAGACAAGTTAGAATTATTTTAAGCCTTCAAATGAGGAGCGACGCATCATCAACCAAGCCTGTGAATTTAGATGTTGTTACTTCACTCGTCTTTTGATATATTCTCACAGCTAAGGTGAACGATATGATGTTTACCGTCAAGTTAAATGTAAGTATATAGTTGATAATTATGGCCACTTTATAACCAAAACCTCCATAATGGCATATATCCATAAGGGGGTACCATAATACACATATGTTACATTAGAGTTTCTTGATTTCTCCAAAGATGAACAAAAATAATGGTGGACTGTTGCTTGGAGTAGTTTGGAGGAATCAGTTGCTCCAGATTTGCCAGCACTGCACTACCCCCTTAATTAATTGGAATGTAAACAAAGCAAGTCAATCTGGATGATGAAACTGGATCTCAATAAAATACAATTTGTTCATAAAACTTGAGAAAAGACTGTGATAACCGTAAAGCGTTTTGAGTAAATATTTAGTTCATTGTCCAGGAAATCAGTGTCACCAAGCTTCGCAAAATTCACTTGGAGATTGTTACATATTGACACTCGAATATAAAGACTATAACATGAAGGTGGAAGGCGACATGATATCTTTGCCTGGGAATAAAACAGATCCATGATAATCAGAAGACTATATAGGAGTTTTCTGAGAATCTTACCAAAGGGAAAAAATTTATAATATATCATTTACACAAAGATTGATTGATTTATTGTTTGATTGATTGATTGATATTAGGGGCCGCAACAGCGAGGTCATAATAGCCCCATAAGGAGGTGATAGAGAGGTGAGACAGCATGCAGGAAGCAATTTGAAAGAAAAAAGAGGGACTGTTGATTCACACAAAGAAATGTTCAGATTCATAATAATTATTCCCCTTCAGACCGACACTGTGTCACAACCAGAGTGGCGTAAGAACTATTTCACATCATATGTTATTACCACAATCGTATATATTATAAAGCAGAGTATTTTTGTTATAATAATAATATTCGTTTTCCATTACAGGGAAAAAAAAAAAAAAACCTCACAATGCTTCAAAATAAGAGACACTCAAGAGTCATTTTCTCCGGTTGGTTGATACGCCACTACTATTCGTATGGCCTCATATCAATTAAGTGCTCTGGAGTGGAGAAATGAACAGGTGTGTGTGTTTTATTCAACGAGGGGAATGAGAAGGGATGGCAGAAGGGCGGGAAAGAGAGGGGAGAAAAATAATAATGATAAGGTGGTTGTATAGAGTGAAGGTGTGTTTTATGTTTATTTTGTGTGGGAAATGGATATGTATGTATGTGTTTATATGTTTGAATATGTGAGCTTAGATGTGATTAAGAATATTATGTGAGTGTAAAATAATGTACTGTTTATATGTATGGGGAAGAGGAAGAGTCAAAGCTGTGGCTAGGTTTAGATTTAGGTTGAAGAAACGGTATATTTATGGGGTTAGATTTAGGCTGGGTTTTGCATATAAAGGTTAGTCCTATAGATATTGGTTAGGGACAGGGCTGTGTGGAAGACGTCGTTGGGACTGAGGGAAAAAATGAACTTTAGAAAGGTGGTGCATCAGTTGGGGTTCGGGTGTAAGGCAAAATTGTTTTCTTTCTTCTGGGCAAAACCTCGTAAAGTAAAAGACGAATGTGATACTATGATATATTGTGGACGGGTCATCTACAATAACATTCTCTGGGTATTGGTGTAACTGAGGTCGGGATCCAAAACCAAAACTATTTCACACTGTTTATCATAGCAAAGAAGGCAAGGATTTGGATATATCAGAAAAATAATGGTGATAGTGATGCACTGGTGAGGTTTACTCTCTTCCAAGTCCTTGCAGCCAAAATGTGTGATATCGTAGCTGTGGCAGGGCATGTGTGTGTGTGTGTGTGTGTGTGTGTGTGTGTGTGTGTGTGAGTGTGTGTACTCAATCGTGTGTGGTCTGATGGCTGTGAAGATTAATAAAGTGTACACACGGATGGGGAAGGAGGGAGGATCCAAACAAATAAATAATTGAGAGATACTTGTAAAATTCGACCTCTAAGGCACAGTTCCAGGTCCCTCCAGTAGTTTCCAGACACACAGGATAAATTCGCGTTTCTCAAAATTTTTGCGCCTTGACCTCCCGGCGGCCGCAAGTTTGGAAAGACAAACTTGGACGCTCTTGTTCCTCCCGCGGAAAAATTATGCGAAGATAAAATTCCCGACGACAGATTGCAACGCTAAGGAGAGAGAGAGAGAGAGAGAGAGAGAGAGAGAGAGAGAGAGAGAGAGAGAGAGAGTTAGTGTTAGGAAAGAAACAGAAGAAGGAAAACGTACAGGGAGAGATAAAGTAGGAATGAGATAGGGAGGGAGGGAAAGAGATAGAGAAAGGAAAACACACAAGAAGAGATAAAATGGGAAGGATAGAGGTAAGGGGAGCGAGGTAAGGGGAGCGAGGTAAGGGGCAGACTGAGGTAAAGACTGGGAGAGACAGAGAGAGGTAGGAAACAGGAGGCGCGGCGCAGTGCTCAGTGTGTGTGCAGGCCAAGCTGAGAGTCGGGTGTGTGTTTGCCTCAGTCGCCCTCAGTGTTTCAAAGGGATAGTACGTTGCCCCTCCCTCGCATCTCTCACTCTCCTTCTCACGGTGACCCTTGTGAGGCTGTGTCCTGCTAGGGAACTTTAGCAAATATTTGGCCCTTCGTTCCCATCAGGCAAACATTAAATATCTTCATCATACAGTGTTGTCTACAGTAATGGGACGTTCATTTATCTGCAAATGAAGACAGCATTAGACTATTCTGTAGTTAAACTTATTGAAAGTTGACTAGTCGTTCATTGAGCGTTGAATGAAAAGGTATTTCTAAAATTGCCTGAATATTAGTGGCGCTAAAAAGTTCTTTTTGAGTCAGGAGAAAATTTATTTGATACATTTTGCGGTACCCATAGCGGGATACACCGTAAGAGTTCGTTCAACTTCTGAAGGAAAGTTGAGACTAATTATGTAATTATGCACTGAAATCCAACCATGAAACTGGTACTGTGATACCCTACTTGTGTCAGGGACTGGTAAAAATGAATATATATATATATATATATATATATATATATATATATATATATATATATATATATATATCTGCAAATGAAGACAGCATTAGACTATTCTGTAGTTAAACTTATATATATATATATATATATATATATATATATATATATATATATATATATATATATATATATATATATATATATATATATATATATATATATATATATATATATATAATTAAAGTTATCAGTGCACTGAATGTCTTGCCGCTCTTTGAAAAATGGAAGAATTCAGTACCTGAAACTGCTTTACAATATGTAGGGATCATATCCTCAAACGAGTACAGTACCAAGTACTTTCATGTTTGGTTAAATTCAGTTATTTTTGGGAATACAAGAAGTTACATGTATAAGATGAGAATGTACTGAGTGTGTATACTGTATATAAGGGAAAACTAGGATTCAGCAGTTTTGTTAATATGAAGAACAGTTACACTTTAGATTTAAACAGTATGTGTTAAAATTCCACTGCATTTACTCAGTTACTCACTATTTTCACTCACTATTTTCACCCTCAGATGAACACTGTGCCATAACGTCAAGAGCTGTGGAAATCAAACGTAAATCATTCACGTGACACCAATAATTTTACCGTCATAACCTCCAATATCGAGTCGGTATAAATATTCTGTCATCCATACGCGTCACTTCACCATCAAACAGCACCTAAAGTCTTCTCACCTACGATCCCTCATATGCCCTTAACCCCAATCCACAGTCCCTCAAACCACAAGTGACTGGTATTACTGTGTGTTGGGGAGTGGGGGGTGGCTGGTGAGGTTGTGAGGTTGAGAAGGGTTAATAAGGGTGTGATGTAGGAGGGTCGCCCTTTATACCTCCATGGTCGCCACTATAAAATATTTGGAGGTGAATATTGAATGGCAGGAATTATGTATTCTCCCATCTCTATATAGACAACAAGGATCGAGATATTCTTGCACACGACCGACAACTTTATAGTCCCTTGAAATAACATATAATGTCTAAAATATAGATAACTGACCGTATGAACTGCAAGGGTTTTCACACAGCAAAAATATACAAGTAAATAATTAAGATATATAAAACAGTGCAGCTCTTATTGTACTAGACCACTTGTATTGCCATGAAAGAGCTACTTGCTGGATGAGGTGCTAAGGATGGAACTGTCGCTTAGAGTGAGATACCGGGGCTAATACAGGGAGTAGGAGCGTCATCTCTTAGGGGGACTGTGGCCATAACGACACCATTACCACTAGACTCACTGACTCACCGACCCACACGCCGCCGCTCTGGCTCGGCTTCCGTTAAATGGTAGTGTTAATTGCCCTCCTGATGGTCCTGGTAATGAACCGGCTTCGACCGGACTATTCGGTAGCTGAGCGTAAACACATTTCTATAACCCCATTCATTTACCCCCCCCCCCTCCCCTCAAGGGACATGACTGGGTGGGGGCGGTTACAGAGCTTATGTTCAATAATTGCAGCCATTCGTGGTTGCGTAACAATGTCAGGTTCGGTTAATACACATGTAGGTATTAACCAAACCAACACATCATGAAGGAAGGCATTGCTAAACACGGTTATTGCCTGTTATTCAGTCGACATGTAGTCAGAGACGTACTAATACCGGTACTTTAATTAAATAGCCTGATAATCTCCCTCCAATTTGTTCTGCAATGCCAGTCAAGTAATTAAGCAAGTGTGAGGGTTACATGTCTCTTTTTATAGCCCGGTGCAGCACAGTAAAGGAGAGGCGATCGTCCAAGCAATATAAAAAATGATGTCGTTCGAACACTTTAGTCAGCAAGTGCTATTCCCATGTCCAACTCCTGAACAACTAGCAATTATCCAGTGGCGGTAGGTAAGGGACGGGAGGGTCACGTTTAATGGCTGTATACAGAGTCATTCACGCCAGGATTTTAAATACCGGAAGCCCAATCATCGCATGCAGTACAACACCTGCGATCGGTTTGTGGCATTTACGGTTATTCACGGCTTTCGTTCGCTAGATCATTATATAATACACAGAGGGATAGGACTGACGTTATTCAAAATATTCCAGTCTTCAGGTTTGTCGCACCCAAAAGTATAATAATAATATTAACTCTTTCAGCCATCTTCTACCCCTTTGCTAGCTTTAGAGGCTTGAAACTTGGTCCCACTGCCTCATAACATTAACTCGAGTGTGATGCCTAAAG
Organism: Petrolisthes cinctipes; assembly: GCA_033782935.1. NCBI lineage: Eukaryota > Metazoa > Arthropoda > Malacostraca > Decapoda > Porcellanidae > Petrolisthes > Petrolisthes cinctipes. Next base: position 43,842 of record JAWQEG010000063.1, on the reverse strand, counting down.
AGTAGTAGTAGTAGGGACAGGGTCGAAGTTCCAACCTTGTGAACAGGGCCGTGTGGCAGTAGCTGGCTGGGAAGGTTAATTAAAGAACTTTTGGACGAACCTAGGGGCCATATTCTCGTTCCGTACCTTTACTTGGGATTAATTTTATTCGTCATTAGGTGTGAGGTAAACGGATTCTTTCTGAATAAGTTGTCCGATATTAACATAGAATATGAGGGATGTGTTGTTTTAATCCAACATTTTAAGGAAAGTTGCATTACTGAACTAAACTGAATTAAGTAAAGTTCTATAATCTCTAAGCTTATAGGACCAAGTATATTTTCGACCACTTGCATTCAGGGAGATTAAAAAAACGAGAATGTTGTTGAAGTGAACATTTGCCAGGTAAAGGAACAGTGTATCTCATCTTCAACTTGTAAATTTTAGGCTCATCATCAAGGAGTCAGATATCAGTATGGCATCCACTAACAGAGACGACTGAGTAAATTACATTCTGAATACAATTTAAGCTAATATGAAGCACCACAAGACAACACTGATTTAAGACTAAGTGGTCGATGTGACACAGGAGTGATGTCTGGACCTGAGAGCTTTTACGATTATTATGATGTCTATAACTCCATTTAAGTGTGTATATAGTTTGAATATCGTACCAATAACTAGAGAATATAAGAAACCCGAATAATTTCTAGTGTGGTATTAATTTTCCTTTTATGTTACTAGGTGAAGTAAATAAAGAACGTGACCAAAGTGATTGACTAGTAAGCAGTAATCAGATAATATACTGCAAATTTCAGTATCATCCAAGGTGACTGACTCCAAAGTATACAGAACCTATTGTATCTGTATGAAACTGATGGTGTGCATTTATGAACAGTGAACAAAGCTGAACTACTCTGCTGTGGATCGTAACAAAATGATGTGAAGTAATATAAGACCACCAGTGCTACTCAGACTTGGATCAACGACCTAGCCTGGCCCATTTTACCCGCTTAATAATATTTGACCTGTTTTAACTAAATGTCTTGACATCATCTGTTGTGACCTTATCTAAAACTTATATAAAAAAGTAACCTCTAATCTGACCTGACTTAGATTTTTTTATCTCACCTTTTCCCATTTCCATGCTTGCTGAGTTTGACCACACGTGGCCTGTCATGTCCTACAGTAGTTTGGTTAGTCTGACAAACTGAGCAAAAACTGTCCGACTAGACTCTACTTGTCACACCTCTGAAGACCTGACCTAACCTGCCCTAACTTAATCTTAACTGACCTGGCTTTTCCTTATGTGATCTCATCTGAACTGACTTTACTGATTCTGACCAGATCTCATTTGACCTCATTTAACCTGAACTAAAGTCTCCTCTGACAAACAGCAAGATGAAGGCCAGATCAAAAGATATGACGTGGTTATTTGTGGTAACCTTCCTCCTAGTAAGGACAACCTACTGCAGGGAGATCAAGAAAAGTAAGTATTATAGTATTATATGTGTTCTTGCATGAGTTAAACAAATTGGTCACCATATTCTTGTTCCCTCACTCAAATATCAAGGGGTGCTTTCCTATGTGGACAAGTGTACAAAGCCAACTATAATATTCTTTTCTGAGGATTCTGTAGATGGATGATAAAATGACTAAGTCTATCAGTATTGCTTCGGTCACTATTTGAGCTCTCATCTTTCCACATGTTAATTTTTGTACACAAGTCATTTGTACACTTTCCGAAAGCACTGTACACTTTTCTTCTAACATTTTCTCAGTCCTACATCATCGTTTCCGTAGAGTTTAAGAGTGATATTATTGTAACTGTTTCGTCACACTCCAAGGAAGGACATTGTCAGTGGCCTCTGCCTCCCCAAAGTTCACAAGGAGATGCAAGAAAAATTCGTAAGTAAGTTTTAGAAATTGTGGTATACAAAAAAATCTTTATTTCCTTGTTGTAAGGGCATACCTACAACGTATTAACAGTAAGGCAATGAATTATTTGTTATATTCTTATCGCATTTGTTGTACTCGGTAAGGCTACGGGCCAGTGTGGTTAGTGTTTATGTTGTTTGCAGCAGATTATAACATTTTGTACAAAATACGAACAGTTCAACTATGAATAGATTTATGGATTCAATTATGAGTTTGGTGAGGCGAGTGTGTCAAGCGAGTTAAATCGCACAGAAATAAAATTTACAACCAAGTGTACCAACTTTGATAAAAATCCTTCGAGTACTTTCAAAGTTGTAAAGGACAGAGCGAGCGAAGGAAAGAAAAAATGAACTACATCGCTTGGTAACAGGTGAAACCGCGATGTTGAAATTATTAATAATAATAATACTGACGAAGAAGTTGATAATGACGGTAACAAAGATGAAGATTATTATGATGACCGAGCCCGTGTTCCAGAGGATAATTATTTTCCCCGGCTCCTTCCCCTCCCCCTGACCACTCTCTTTCATACGGTTGTTTGGAGTCCTCCCAGCTCTTCTTCCGCCCCATCAATGGTCCACCTGAATAATGACCGCCTACTCTCCCTCCACACACACACACACACACACACACAAACACGCACGCCCGTGTGTGTGTGTGTGTGTGTGTGTGTGTGTGGTTTTACCCAAACTTTGTATTTACCTCCAGCTCAGTAGTTGCTTTGAGTGCGGTTACAGACTTTTAAAACTGTACTTTCGAGGACAGTATTTCCTTTTCACTCCACTAACAGCACTGTCGAACCACAGGAATGAAATTTGGAATCAACTGAAAAATAAATAAAGGTTGTTTGTTTCCAGTCTTTGGGTTTTGTACAGCTTTAGCAATATGATACAGAATCATATTACGTATATAAGTGACACAAGTCACTGATTAGACACCCTCGCTGGTACCATAACAACTGCAGTATTTGGGAATTACCCTCACTTCCCTCTCTCTGTGGCTGGGTACCAGTTCGGAAGTCGTGACGTGTGTGTGTGAGTAGCAGTTGACCTGGGGCACGGTATGTCCAGTGTCGGAACATATATATGAAAAAAAAAGAAAAAAAGTAAAACTCAATTATAAAATCCACCTTAGAAAAAAAAATCCGTGAGTGTGAAAAATAATTAGAGAAAAGGGTTTATTTTAATAAGACGGCACAATTGACGATACATTTATCTTTCTTTTCTGATGATTTCTTGAACCAGGCGAAATTATAATGAGACCCTCATGCCTCGAATGGCTCAACCTTTTAGCGACGTTTTCACCAAAATCATGAATATGAAGCGTGTCCAATTATCTAAATCCATATACTTAAACTTAATGCATCGACAATAACTGAACGCCAGAATAATAAAAATTCACTTCTCATATTCATTTATGGCTGCAGGCACATGGAACATTGGTATACACTGGGTAACAATTTTCTTTGTCCTGACTCGAGCCACAAAAGGAATGTCTACCAACTGAGGTTCGAACAACAGTGTTTTGGGATGAATGGGATGTGAGGTTGGTAGATATTCATGCTGTGTCTCGGACCAGGTTATAACTAATGACCTTCAGTGAATGTGTATCTTACATTGTGTATATTTGGCAACACTCAGAGATACATTGGAGCGAGCGACAAACAATTTATTACCAAATGCATTTATGTAATGAATATTGTAATACTTAGTCTTATGTTTGTTTACGTTCATGACGAATAGGTATTAGCTTAAGTGGGTAGGAGGGGTTTTCTGGCTGATAACCCCCCCTCACCACCCCCATTCCATCCAACACGAGACCCCCATTCCATCCAACACGAGACCCCCATTCCATCCAACACGCGACCCCCATCCCACCCCACTCACAACCCCCATTCCACACCTACACGACCCCCATTCCAACCCGCTCACGACCCACAACACGAGACCCAGCCAACCCCAGCCGCCATCTCCAAGCGACGAGTAGAGACGTGCGGGAAGATATGACACTCTCAGGAATATTGCCGGAGCCACGAGCACCTCCTCCATACCTCACCATAATCCCTCCTCACACTCCTTCATATTATACGCCTTCCTCCTCCACCTGTCTCTCACTCATGTGCACGCCTTCCTCCTCCATCTACCTCTCACTCATGTACACGCCTCTCTCCTCCACCTGTCTCTCACTCATGTGCACGCCTTCCTCCTCCACCTGTCCCTCACTCATGTACACGCCTCTGTTCTCTACTTCTTACTCATGTGCATGCCTTCCTCCTCCATCTATCTCTCACTCATGTGCACGCCTTTCTCCTCCTCCTGTCTCTCATGTACACGCCTTCCTCCTCCACCTACCTCTCACGTACACGCCTTCCTCCTCCACCTACCTCTCACTCATGTACACGTCTCCCTCCTTTACCTGTTTCACACGTACACGCTTCCCTCCTTTACCTGTTTTACACGTACACGCCTCCCTCTTCCACCTACCTCAAACCAACCTCCTTCCCTTCCTCCACCTATCTCACACACGCCTCCTCCACGCCTCCTCCCTCAGAAAATTACCTCTTCCCAATACTTTTCTCCCGCATGCTAACTTCAGCACCTGCATTAACAACAGCCGCTCCTCTTCCCATCTCCTCCCTCCCTCCCTCTCTCAGTCCCTCACTTTACTTCTCTCCTCTCCTCCTCTTACTTTACTATAATTTGTTACTCTCACTTCTCTTCCCTCGTCCTTCCGCTCCTCATTCTCTTTCTTCCCTCCACTTCCCTCTCCTCCTTCTTAATCAAGGCTGCTATTTCTAAGGTTTGTTTTCCTTTCAGTTATCCATGCTTAGTTCTTGTCTCTCGTTCTTTTTAAGCTCAGTTGTTTGTTTTCGGTCTTCCTCAGTGCCATCCTCCTTCCTTAACCTACATCCTATTATTTTCTTGTCTTCCTGTATCGTTCTGTAACCACTACATTACTCTATTTCACTCATCTATTGGTTTCCTTACAAATTCTCTTCTCTTTTCATTCCTTCTATCCCCTCTTCTTCCTTTTCCTTTTTCTCCTCCTCCTCCTCCTCCTCTTCTTCTTTCTCCTCCTATCTGTTTTACTCTCCTCCTTTTCCCTACCTTTCCTACACTTTTTTTCTCCTTCACAAACATTTTACTCTTCCCGGTTACCTCCAGCTTCTTTCCACTTCTCCTCGATCCGCTCTTACCTCCTCTTAAACTATTATTCTTTCCACTTCCTCTACATTCTTTTTACTCCTACTCCTACGTAAATTATTCCTCCTCCCTCTCCTTTACAGTCTTGTTCCCGCTTCCCTTCACTTTCAACTCTTTTATCATCTCCAGCCAGTCTCCCAACAAGAATAATTTCTGGCCCACAATAAACACAAAATCTGTCACTTAGGGATATAAGTACATAATTCTCTCACAATCTTGTCTTTGTCAACTTGTTCAATGAATGTAGAGAAAGAGTGGGGAACTTGTAGTAAGGATAAGGCAAATAAGTATTTAATATGTGTTGAAGTAAAAGTATCTGTTTTATTTATTATAACACACATGTGTGTAACCGTGCGTGAAAGACTTTATGGTTTGTCCTCAAAGGAGAAGGGGTCCAACCCAAAATTATTTTGTTTCAAGCTCAAAGTACTAAACACTGTGTTATCGGTCTCTCTCTTCCCTCTCTACCTTCTGCTTACTTCTTCGTAATGTTTATTTCACCAATATTCTGTACATTCCACTCTACTTCCTGACTAGACCTACTTTTCACTCCGCTCACCCCTTCCTCCTTCCTTTCCCTCCTACTCCCTCGCACAACTAGCACACGACTTCTGAGGACCAATTTTGTTTTATTCCCTCTCCCTCACTCTTCTCCCAGCCAGAGGGGTAAGGGAGCCTTTGATCGTGTATCAAACATGTCAGTATTACTTATAACAGCATCAGCAACATGTTCACCCTTGAGGGGTTTTGTTTTATCTTACATGATGCTCAGCAATTATTGTACTAAGAAATGGTAGTGTGTTCTATGTTTTGAGAGTTATGGGAGCATAGATTGTTTGCTTTCTTTAGTTGACGAATTATAATTGGTTTTGAATTAAGAAAAGTCTTAGATTTGTTGTCATGGACGTGGATCACATTGCACTAAAGAAAGTGAGTCGTTTAAGATCTTTCTCGTTTGTTATACTGAACTGAGAGGAAACTTTGATGTACATAAACTTGCAGATGACTTGTCCATTCCAAGAACTCATCCGGATCGCTTGGCTTGTCAAAGTATTATTTTTTTTCACTGTTTATGATGATCACTGCTGGGTTATGGTGCACATGATCGTTAATAATGATCATGTAGAAAAGGTAAAGCACAAAATAATTCTCTTCTACCTACCAACACACGACTTAGATGACCTCCGTTGGCAGCAGACACGACTTTTGAATCTGACTGTACAGGTGGGTAAGTAAGTTTGAGTGAGTGTTCTTGCGTTCCGGTGCACTGGCTGCCTTGTAGGTGAAGATGAGATGTCTGAATACTGTGATATATGTATATTATCTCCTTCCATTTCTACATATCGCTTCCCAAACCTATCTTCCTCTGCCTAACCTTCATGTAGACAATGCAATGCACCAATGCACTCATTAAATGGCCACCAAATTAGAGACTCTCAAAATAAAAATAAGTGTATTGTTAAAGGACAATAGAATGAATAAATATATTTATAAAAATTCGACTGTTCTGTTCTTTGTAACATCTACACATATTATATCAGGATTTTTATACTTCTCATGCATATATATAAACACTGCATATATCCATATATATTATATATAATATACATAAAAATAAGTATTTTTTAATCATAAGTAGAAATCAAATGTGCAAAAGAGTTTATATATACACACATAATTGTATCTTGATGCCAAGCTGAAATCTTTATTGCTACAACATACAGTAAGAATGGTGAGTGGATGCATAACTTTCGTCCGCGACTGTACATGTCTGGGTACGAATCTTCCTACTTAACCTCCTCCACACAGCAGAAGACAAAGGATATCAGCCAAGGGTATTGCTTCTTGGAAGACCATTTGCAGTGAGTTTCATTTCTCAGAGGGTTGCTATTACTTACTCGTCTAAATGGTAGTCATCTTTATTTTCAAGTCAAGGAAATACAAAAGCTAGAAGGGAGGAAAGTTTATAATGAAGACGACAGTGGTTAAGAAGAGATGTACAGCAGAGACAGCTTACATAACATGGAACTTTGTGCAAATGATTAATATTGATGGTGTTTTATTGTGGTTGTATAATCGTGGTGTTTAGTTTATGACTGTGTTGTCGGTGTATTGAGGGAAGGTAAGTTGTAATCGTTTTGTGATTCCCTCGTAGTTTTGGTAACAGCTTTTATTCTTTATTTTTATACCTCTACCTCCTCCTCTTCCTCCTCCTCCTCAGTCCATCTAACTGTCTAACTGTCTGTCTGTCTCTCTCTCTCTCTCTCTCTCTCTCTCTCTCTCTCTCTCTCTCTCTCTCTCTCTCTCTCTCTCTCTCTCTCTCTCTCTCTCTCTCTCTCTCTCTCTCTCTCTCTCTAACGTCACCCTTACGCCTGCCACTCTCCCTATACCATTACCCTTCTGGCATATCACTCATTCTGACGTCACCTGACTCATAATATACTCCAGAGACAGTCCACCAGACGAGTGATGGAAAAAAGTGAAATGTAATGTATACAGCTGATGGTTGCCACGTTACATTGTGAGTGTAGGACATTAATGCTTCAAAGATCTAGTTTTCCAATATTGGTATAATTATAATTTTACACCAAAAAAATTACTGTATAATAATATAATATATTTTTTGGTCCACAACCAGAGCTCTCCCGAAAACTAATATCTTCTTTTTACTTACCAGTCTTGAGGCCTACCACTGGTATAGAAAAACTTAATTAATAATCTACTCCAACATACCGAACCGTAGGCATAACATCCTGTCGGTGGGAAAAACAAGTGTACCAGATCTTGTTTTCAGCACCATGCCTGCCTTGAGATAAAGAACTTCAACTCATCATCTTTTATATAACCATCAAGCAACCTTTTCAATTTTCATATAGAGGCGCCTAACAGACGCGGCAAATTCAAGATGACTTGGAATCATTAAGTGATAAAAGGCTGCATCGTTCTGGTTCCCATTACCGGAGTCACCAAACTGTGAATTTGTTTATGAACGCAATTTATATTTTTCGAACTGGAAGCAAATCATGAACGCTTTTGATCTTAAAATAAAAATGCCCCATGATTATAAGAGAATGTGTTTTCGACTCATAATTAACCAGAAATATGTGGAACGAATAAAAATTTATACATTTTCAGAATATATGACAATGAACATTATATTTTTCATGAATTTAAGAGCGTAAAATAATTTTCTTTTAATGGAATGGGAATGGAAATATAACAACAAAGTAAAAAGTACATTTGTTTTGTATTGTCGTTTTCTGACATGGATATATACGGTATTCTTTAGGATGCATTCCTTCATGGAAACTCTAACCCTTTCATGGATATTTCATTTCACACTGTGGTGAACTTGTCGGTGTGTGGTATAGATTCTCGTTCCACACACACTTACCATTAATTGTTTGATTCGTCACTATATTGGCTCTATGTTCAGGTGTTATTCAATTTAATGCTTGATAGGTCTACCTGATATGAAACAAGAAGAGGTAGGCTACTTCATGTATTGTATTATAGCAAAACATTAATTGGGGATGGAAGGGGTTTGAAGAATGTTAGGTCCAGGTATATTATACAAAGAATTTAAAAGAATAAAATTGGAAGGATTTGCAATGCTTTTTTCAGTGAGAAATTTTGACAGAGGAAAGAATGAATATATGGTCAATGACTAGAACAATGTTAGAAGGTGAAATGATATCTGAGTTGATGACGATTGCACAGATGGTACGGTAGGGAACAAATGGATATATACACATGCAGCTTCTAAATGAGGTGTTTATAGAAAGAGACATGCTCTAAGAATGAACAGTTTCCACCACACACACACATATATATATATATATATACGTGGACAAGGCACATAGAAAAGAATGGGGTAAGGTGGACAAGAAGAGAAAAAGCCTTATTGATCACACAGTGGCGACTGGTAATATGAAAGAAAGATGATTGATGCTGAAGTCGTGAGAGGGATTCCCACGCGTTCAGACCACTGAGTATTATAGTGAAAAATATTGAGAATGACAGTGGACTATACATATATGTAAAGGTGGTGAGAAAGAGGAAAGTAGAAAGCTGAATAATCAATGAGAGAGTGCAATACATGGACAAAAAGATATGGTAGCGTGTGTGGATGGCCTGCATGAGCGAGATTTAATCATATGCACGGTAAAAAGTCCAGCATCAGGTGAACGAAAGTAAGCCACTGAATGAATCTTATAAACCAATATTATAGAAACCAAAATATAAAATTTTGTTGAGACCATTGTATTCGAAGGTAATGCAGGACTTTCGACCGTGACTGTACAGTAGTGCCGATAATAGAAAAGGGAGTTTGATGATTTTAATTTTCGATAGAGTGAGCTATATTTTTATTAATGGTGGCAGGCATCACACGATACGAACGAAAAATTGTGTTCTCAACAATTTTAGCGGCAAGGAAAACAAGTGAGCAAACTTTGTGTTACGTGTAAATCCTCTTTGTCAGTCCACGTTTTTCTCTGGATTAACACTTCCATTCTTGTCACTCTACATTCAGACATGGCAACGGCTTCCACTCACTGACACAGACGACCGAACACAGTACATTCTAAATTGGTGTTGAGGAAAATAAAAGCTCTGAATCATTGAAGCACAAAATGCAGTAGACATTATTTAATATGTATCAACTGAATCCTAGAGTGTTAAAAGCATTAAGTAATATTATTTCTCACGTGAATTTTTCCAATATTTTCTTTCCACATTTGTTATGAGTCTCTCCAGTCCACCTCTTATATTAATAATGCGTAAGTTTATGAATGAGTAATGATAAGAACATTAGAAAGGAAAATAATAATATCAATTATGATAGGAATAAGAATGACATCAATCATAAATATGATGATTCTGATGATGATGATAATGACGATGTTGACATTGAGGCTGTGGCAACCTTTCATCCTCCACCAAACTCTCTCGGTTACCCCCCCCCCCCCTCCATCCTCCTACCATCCTGGGGCCGGATCCAAGAAACTTAACAACGTCGGTAACTCGAGTTAGCGACGTCGGCCACTACCGACGCGATCCAAGAAGCAAAATGATGACGTCACGGGCGCGTTAGCGACGTCGTTAATAACAACACCTCGGGAGGTGTAGTAAAAGCTGGTAGAAGTTAACGACGTCCACCATATGGGCTAAGATATCATCATATTTAGTGAATATTTCTCATTGATTACAGTGGAAATTGATATCAATATATATTTAAAGACGGCAAGATGTAAACAAAGTGCCGTTAAACACGCAAAAAGCATGCTAGACAACATTTCAAGTACTGCTTGTACTGTACATCGGTGACTGGTCTCACACTGCCAGTCAGCGGACTGAGGCTACTTCACCATGGACTACGTGTTGGCTGACATGGCAGCAAGGGCTCTAAGGAGAGAGAGGTGCTTTCGAGACCGTCTGGACCCTCTAGCTCTCAATGACAACGAGCTGATAAGGCACTACCACTTTCCTCGGCATGAGCTGACGCAGCTCATTGATCGATGAGTTCTCACCCCTGCTGAGGAGAAGAACAAGGCGAGGAAATCCCATACTGCCACATACCCAGCTATTGATTGCCTTGAGAGTGTATACCAGTGGCTCCTTTCACCATGTTAATTGGAGACACAAGAGGTGAGTAAAATATAATGCGTATTATTTTCTTTTCTTTTTAGTTTTAAAAGTTAGGCTAGTGGTTACTCCTCCCTAATTTACTGTAGCCTATCTATAGATATCTTCTCAATGTATTATCCTCAGATTTCCTTAACATAATTTATGTATATATCAAATCAAGTAAAAAATATTAATATATACATATACTGTACTGTATATGAAATATATAAATTAATTAAGTATAACCAATAAAATATTTTTTTTTATTCTAAATACTGTATTTCAATTTGTCCATTATACTAAGATTTATTTAGACTTGATGCTCAAAGATGCATTGTTTGTGCCATACCTTTTCAAGGATAAAGAATATCAGCAATTTACATAAGCAAGTACCATATAAGATAAGCATATCATATCATAATAAAGGTCTTGAAACACATGAGAAAAATTGGTTGAATACGAAATGGCTCTATTGTACTTTATAACCTGTTTTCATTATTGCTTATCGTGTCATTAATAACTGTAAGCATGATGCAGTATGTTTTCTGATACAGTTTGTCCTAATAGTGGCCAAAGTAACAGGAGCTGCATATATACAGTGCTGTATCATACTGTACTTTTTGCATAAATAAAATCTTTTGTGAACAATGTTTGGACTGCATAAACAACCCACTATAATATTTAAATTTCTTCACTACTCTATTACAATTAAATATTGTACATGGGTTTCTAGGCAGCATAGGGTTGCAGTCAAGTAATTTTAACACAAATTGTATTATTACAGTTTAAAAACCTAGCCAAACAATACTATAATATTTTTTATCATGCAACAAATATACATATTGAATAAATAACGATTATTTCAGGTCCAACACAAGCAAGCATCAGCAGAATATTCACCAGAATAACAAACATCATGAGTACCAAGGCTGCTGAGGAAATTAATATGCCATCAACACCACAACAGTTGTGAACATCAGCCCAAGCCTTCAGCAGGGTCAGCAACTTCCCACCAGTAATTGAAGCTATAGATGGTAAGCTTCATAGTTTTATTGATGAAATCCATAATGCTAGTTGTTTTCCTTGTTGTTAGAACCCAATCATATAGAGACATGCTTCATAATAAATGATCAGTCTCCCCCCACCAACATTGTTGTGATTCTTGGCTCTACAACATACAAGGTGTAAGAGAGGTAACAGTTTTTTACCCTCAATATTAACTTCAACCTTGCCTTGTGTACTTTCCTCTTGAGGAATTATATTGGTTTGGCTTATATAATACTGTACCTGTATACAGTCCTGTATATACTATGTCATTCCTTTGTTTAGAGTATGAAGCAGACAGATAAAATTGATCCTATTGTTACACAATATATTAATGTTTATGCTATGTATGCAGGTACACACGTTGCCATCAAGGCTCCAAGTATTGATGAGGCCATGTACTGTACGTCAATAGAAAAAGATTAAATTCACTAAACTTTCAAGTTGTTTGTGAAGGAAATGGCTTGATCATCAATTATTCTGCCAGATTTCCAGGTACTGTACTGTATTTCATGTACCTAGATTTAAATAATGTGTGTAAATAAGAAATTTTGTGTAAGATACTGTTTAGTATATGGTCTATATTATTGCATACCCTTGTATATGAAAAATTTCCCAAAACCTGCATGGTTATATCTCTTTAAAAATCAAGTTTGATATAAAAAGTCTTCCCATTGACACTAGGGTTGCCAAGTGTATTAAATCATTATATATATGTGAGGGCTTCTTGGCATAACATTTGAAGTAGAACCACATGCTTTAATACATGTATCACTTTGCAGGATCCACTTATGATGCCTACATTTGAAGGAACAGCAACTTGAGGCAACACTTTAGTAGAGGCACTTTGGGGACTACTTACTCCTAGGTTGGTATCAGGAGATGTTTTAACAAGTGTACAGTTCTAAGGCTGTATGATATACATATTCCTCCCAGATGAGTTTATGTTTGGTTATATATGTATGTACAGTATGTATAAATAGTTCATCTTTCTGGTAACAATGTCTTGCAGGTGACAGTGGGTACCCATTGGAGCCTTTTCTCATGACCCCAGTCACCAATCCCACAAATGAGGCAGAAGAACTCTACTACAGGGCCCTTGTAAAAACAAGGGTCATTGTGGAGCGGACCTTAGGAGTTGTGAAAAATCGCTTCAGGTGAGGAAGTGACTTTTTAATATCCCTTCGGTTTCAACAAATCACAAGCAAACTCTATATATAGTTATAATTTGCTCCCTCTCCAAACCTCAATTCTAATTTCATAAGAGTTTCCAATCAATGGCAAGGTTTCTAAATCTTTTGACTTTATAATGAAATGAAAATTTCACCTTTATTAATGTATTTCATATGATTACTTTTTGTTCACATTGGTCCATAAAATCCACTGTTACATTTTCCTTTTATATCCCTCTAATAAATGGTATCTAACAGATGTATTCATCGGTTTGGTGGAGAATTACAGTACACTCCTTTGAGATCTGCAAAGATTGTAAGTGCTTGTCTCCTGCTGCACAACCGGTGTGTCAGTAGGAGTATTCCTGACCCTAACAATGTAAGTATACACTGTGGCTTAGTATTTATTGTAGCATTAACTTACCTTACTGTGCTACTATATAAGTACAATGAGACACCAGTAATTACTTCAATTACAGTAATTATTATAATACTGTACAATGCAATCTCTGCAATTGCACTGCTTCAACCCTGAAGTTTGTTTTAATATATCAATGTTTTTCAGTGATTTCTAAAATCCCTTAATACCTTCATTTTCCAGCATCTACCAGAAGAGGACATGCCTATTGAGGCCCATGTAGTTGGAGCTGGTGATCGTGGTGGCACGGGTAGACAGACACATGACGAGATCATACCGGAGTTTTATGGTCGAAAGGGGTTTAAAAAAAATAAAATTATGTCTTGGTTACTAGTGTATTTATTTACCAACTTATTATGCCTGTGTCTGTTGGTGTTTTGCTATATGTTTTTTAATGTGGCATGTGACAGAATGTTTGGTAACATTGGTACAGTATTGGCATGCAGAATCACCAAACTATATATATACTGTATATCTATTTCCTAAGTTGGTGTTATCGGTTATATTTACATTACGATTACATGGTTTTTCCAATGGGATCTTGAATGTTTATTGTGTTGCTGGAATGTGTGACTGTATGCAGTTCAGTGTTATTTACAGTATGCTCCTAACTTAGCTAGGAGCATGCTATTACTGTCTTCCCTACCATGACAACACTGTATGCTCCTAGCCAAATTAGTAGCATACTGTATGCAACACATCCTGATCCAAAGTTATTTTCGTTATTTCTCAATAAACACGCTTACAATAGAAGCCAGCACTATAATGGCTTCAGCTGCTTGTCTCTGTGCTGCTGCACTTTCTCTAATAGCAGCTGTGGCTTCTTGCTGACTCCATCATCACTTCTAGGATGTCCCTAATGTCCTCTTGTGCATGGAGGAAGTTTGGCAACAATACGTATTCTGCTGTGTGTTCAGAATAAACAATGTTATTAAATGATCTTCAGGGAATGGATCATGGATTCACCACTATAAGCACTGACAGGAGGTGGGAACAGGATTAGAATATTGGGTATTAGTTAGATGGCAGAGCACAGAGTGCTACGAAAATAGAACACAGTACACTACTGTGTTATACATCATTGTTTTAAACAAAATACAAGTATGTTAATAATTAATGAAATGCTAAAACCAAGTACTGTATACTGAATGATTAATGTAATTACCATACAAAGAGTGCATAAAATCAATAAGCATTTCATAACCTTTTCATTATTTACATTTCGTATGACTCCAAAAACTATTTTCAGATACTAAATAAAATCTGTGGACGTACCTGCTGTGTTTGAAACGAAAAAGTGGAGTACACTCAGTAGAGCGATACGAAGACACTTGTTTTGACAGCTGCCAGCTGATCGCGGTTTTTAAACAAACGCGCCATGTCACACGCTTCGTGATTGGCTACGAGGTGTCCATGACGTCATTGATGACTCTAGCCAATCAGAGGCGTGTACCAGTTACCGCGCTCCTAACAACAGGCGGGCAGAGGCTTCTTGGATCAGGGCGAAGTTAACGACGCCTGCGTGTAGTTAGTTATTAACGACATCGGTATTAGCGACGCGTCGCTAAACAATCTCTTTGGATTCCACCCCTGATGACCTGAGGTTGTAAATAGTAAATGACGCTTTTATGTGACTGGGAATTATGCACGCGAGGCCTCCACTGCTTTGATGAAATTGCGATGACGTGTTGAAAGTAAACATTCCCTGTGGACGAGGGTTTAACCTGGTCGTCCAACAGCTCGTGTTGTGTAATGATGCTGACAACGTGATGTCACAAAATACAGTGATTTAATGACAGACTCTCTTGTTGACAAATTGGAAGGTTACTGATTCCTCCTAACTATGGTATGCCAGAAAATTTGACGCCCTCAATGATACTAATAGGATCTCTGTTTCATGGCATAGTTTGGAGGAATCACAGACTTTCTAATTCACCAAACATAAAATTTCAAACCCTTAATTTCGTTCAGGAAGGAGTATTTGTTATCCTTTTATTTCATTTTATTTTCGTGTGTGATTTTCGTTTAGGAAGGAGTAATTTTTATCCTGATATTTTCGTGAAAAAGTGTTTGTTGTTCACAGAAAAATACATTCGGATACCATAGTCTCTACCCCATCTGAGTCGAAGCCCGAGATCTGAAGCAGGTGGTTTATGGACGACAGCCCACCTAAGGCCTCCATTGGTTCGAAATGTGTGTGACCTCATGATGGTTTGGGTGGGCTGTCGTCTATAAACCACCTGCTTCAGATCTGGGGCTAGAGACTATGGTATCTGAGTGTAGGCCTACTATCAAAGACAAAACATCGTGTCGCTGTTTTGTCCAATAAATTAATATAACTTGTGAAACATTATGAAAGTCCCTCCACAGTAACGTTCATGTCCAGTATGGTTAGCCCTCTACCAAATGTTTTCACCAGATTTCACGACACGAGTTTTGTCTTTGATAGTACAGTACAATAATATAATCAGTATTTATACGTCTATCAATAACCTTCTCTATTCAAGAAAAAAGGTTAGTGTTATACTGGACGAAATTTTATGAAGAATGTTGAAGGTCGACTCTTTTGTGCAGGAAAGTGAATGTTCTCCAGGTACAGTCATGGTCAAAAGTCCTACAACCTGGTGAATAAAAGCGAGACATTTGATTGAATCTTATGAACCAACATTGCACAGACCAACAGCTATTGTTTCGGATAATTTTTGAAGCCATCTCATTGGAAGGTGTTGTAGGACCATTGAACGTGACTCTAGGCTCAGGGTCAATAATTATTCTGTCTTGATCCGAGGCATAATATTATGAATCTGTATGAACTTAAGTGATTCGAGAAGAGAGGGATTCGATGTTAGTAGTAGAGATTCATACTGTGTCTCGGTATCAGGACAGGATTATTGACCCTCACTGTACACTCGCCGTCCAAAATATGTATCCAGGCTTGCTTGCTTCGAATAGCCTGATCG
>JAWQEG010000063.1:0-22500 GCA_033782935.1 Petrolisthes cinctipes | reverse complement strand
ATCACTTCCCATCTATCCTTCAAACACCCCCTTAACCATACACTAGCAGCCCCCCCCCCCCTCCCTCGCCTGTCTCCCCGTGCTATCGTTTTCACTTGCAATTCCCCTCACCATTCATTCCCTGACGCTCACCTTTCCTATCTATGTTCTCCCCTCTTCCTTACAATACCTCTCCCCTCACCCCTTCTTCCCCCCCCCCTCTGTTCCATTTCTTGGCTTTTATTTTCACTATTCCCCTTTCCTCGCTCTATTTCTCTCCCTCCATCATTTTTTTATTCCCTCTTCCCCACCAATAACTTTGCTAACTTCTACCCCTCAGACACCTTCCCCATACTATGACATTTTTTTTCTTCACGACTGTTATGATACTTTCTCCCGGCTCTGGCATTTATTTTCTCTCTACTCTGACAACATTTTCGATGTTGATGCTGTCATCTCTCCGCTGCTCTCCCCACCCTGCTACAATATGTTCATCAGTTGTTGTTGTTGATGTTCTCCCAGGACAGAATGGCCTCGTGGCCCACAGACCCCCGGTACGATCTGGTCGCAGTGAAAAAAACAAATGAAAATAAAGGAGGGGCTGGCTCTATAGGCCTGGGCTACCGAAGCAAATCCCAGGAAGATAGTACCAGAGCTTACTGGACCAGGGAGTCTGGGGGCCTCCGACCGCCAGGGAGATTGGGGGAAGGTCTTTGATCCCACAGCCATTGCTGTGGTCCCAAGTCCACGTTACCACAAGAGCTACAAGTGGGGCCGCGCCTTCCATGAGACCAGTCCTGAAGGGACCATAAAGGGGAGGGAGTTTAGACTGCTGCATGTAAAGGGATAATGCACCATCTTGCGCTGGAGGTCCACACAGCAGTGAAAAAAAAAAGCCTCCGGTTGCAGTACACCTCATGTGGATTTTTAATCCATGTGATCAGATCTCGTCAAATCCACTAGAATGTGACCAGATACTACAACAATCTTTATTCTAGCCCTGTGGGGATGGCTAGTATTCACAGAGAATAAAATCAGCCCCCCTGGGTAATGTTCATTAGTATACTCTAACACTTTTTCTACTCAAGTAAAGTATCTAAGCCAATACTAATCATAATATTACACTTAATTTGCTCTCCAACTCATCTACCTGTATACAATGTCAACACTAGACGCTGTCCACATTATACACTTTGTTTTTCATTAGTTTCTTCCGTTCACCAACTCTTCCCATTATTCACTTCCTGTTTAATAGAAACTTTTCCATTCAACATTTTCACTGCAACAGATTAATTTTCTTCCACCTCATCACTCACAGCAGTAGCCTACATCTTAAAACACTCACGTCCTCACTCATCTTGCCACTCATTATATATAACTGATGAACTCTTGACATAATACATAATAATATTACCATTACTGTGTTCATACCACCGCTAAGCATATTGCATGCGTCACCAGTTATAACTCATATCAACATTACCTGTCGCAATCGTGTCATCACACCCACTTTATCGCTCATCACACACATCAGAGCTAATTTCATATATCATGCAATCCTTAATCTCGTCACTTCATTTACAACTCGCTATTTAAAAAATTGTATTACTCATGTCATAACTCTGGCTAGTAATCATCACGTACCCCACCTTCTCCTACTTCAAATAATGTCACACAACCCCATCTCCTCTCTAATTTATTCGACCTATACGCCGATACAGACAGTGCCAGAATACTATAGAGAATACCGTATCATCATTAGACAGTGTCATCATAACATAGACAATGCCACCATAACATACTGAATGAATTATCACCATTGTATTGAGTATCATCATAATATAGGAATGCCACCATGACACAGACAATGTCACTAAAACACAACAAATACCACTACCATACAAAGTGAATACCGTACCACTATGGCACAAAAATACAACTACAACACAACACAAATACCACTACATCACAGACAATGCTCCCACAAAACAGACAGTGCCATCACAACATAAAAAATATCACTACAACACAGGCAATGCCACCACAACACAGAAAGATCTCCCACAACACAGACAATGCTATTACAACACAAAATATCACTACAACACAGATAGTGCCACCACAACACAGGCAGTGCCACCACAGTCTAGAGTGCCACTACAGGCTGGCACTTGCTGGATCTGAATACCAGATGAGATGCAGAGCGACAAACAACACTATTTTTGTTACTGGAATGTACAACTGGTAGCATTAACTTTGTTCAAGGTTATGTACAGTACAGCTGTGCACATTACTTTATCTCCTTAAATTTCCTTTTTGAATCAGAGCTATTTTTTTTGGCGTATACACAAGGGGCTGTTTTCGTGTACACCTATGGTCTATATTCGCATACAGCTAAAGGAAAATACTAAATACATTCAAATTGAAGTATAACTTTGAAATTCTGAAATGACAGAACTTTTAAAGAGAAAAAAAGCTCAAAACCTTTTATTTAAAAAAAATTACTCGGTGTATTAATGATTGTGAAACATTCTTGTTAAGAAGTGTAATCCACGAGCATACAGATCAGTTTGATGGTTTGGTTATTCACCAAAGTTACTTAACTTTATTGGCAACTTTAGATGGGATTATTCTCCATAACCATGTAAGGCTGATGAACAGCAGACGATGGCTGCATTCTAATGCAATCAATTACCATGTCCACTGATGGCGATTGACAACGGTTTACATATTCGCTATATATACACCCATTGATTCCTGAGCTACATGTTACATAAGCCACTGTTGTTGACACAGTATTTGGGTGGAGGAATGGAAAAGGAGATAGGTTTCAAGCTCACCAACATCGCATTATATGAAAGTTGTATTACCGTAATGTAGCCACCGGATACATTTTCAGAACCATATATTTTACTCTCGATAAGTAGGCAATTTTAATCAATCATAAGAATAAAACTTTTCATCCATCTTTGAAATTAGCCTATACAATGTGGCACTCAGACGCTACAATACAATACAAGCTTCATCTTCCATTCAAAAGGTGAAATGTACGAGTATAAAAGGTTTTCGTTCATATATCATAATTTATTGCCAGAGATAGTATTGGAAATGATGTTTCCAGGTACTAGATGTACGGGTATTTGATAAATGGTATTGAATATTGGATCAAAGAAGAATAGTGGTGTGTGTGTGTGTGTGTGTGTGTGTGTGTGTGTGTGTGTGTGTGTGTGTGTGTGTGTAGTTGAGTGGCATGGTTTGATAAACGGTAAAATGGTACTGAATATTGGATCAAAGTGTGTGTGTGTGTGTGTGTGTGTGTGTGTGTGTGTGTGTGTGTGTGTGTGTGTTGTGAATGGTGTGGCTGGGCAGTGTGATGATGTGTATGAGTAGGTGGTGCAGGTCAGTTAATCGATGGTGCGAACGAGTGGTGTGGATGGGTGGTGAGAGTAATTTAGTGGAGTGATTGATACGGCTGGGTGGTGATGCCGTGGTGGTAGTGTACAGTCACGGTCAATAGTCCTGGATCGGGTGAATGAAAGTGAGGAGTGAGAGTGAATATTATGAACCAGTATTACAGAGATCAGAAGTTATAATTTCGCACCATTATTAGAGGTGGCCTTTTCATTCGAAGGTGTTGCAGGACTGTTGACCGTGACTGTACATGGGTTAATGGTGATGATAAATGAGGAGGATACACGAGAGAATGGTGTAACTCCCGGAAACATCATTATCATACCTCCAATAACAACAACAATAACAACAAGAAAAGAAACAACAACAAAACGTCCCAACCAACCACAACAAAAACAACCACATCGACTCCCGTTAAACACACACACACACACACACACACACACACACACAAGCACACACACACACACAGACACACACACACACACACACAACAACTTCAGCGATGACTGCCATAATTCACAACCACCACGAATCCCAAAACACAAGCAAAACAACGACTACGAAACAAAGCAGTAAACAACAACAACAACAACACCCATGCCGAAAACAACCACGACTAGGACAACCCAGACCTGAGACAACAACAACCAGAGCTGAAACTACACAATAACAATAATAATAATTCCAATAACAACGCCAACAACAACAATAATACTTCCAATAACAACACCATCAACAACAATAATAATAATAACACTTCCAATAACAACGCCAACAACAACAATAATACTTCCAATAACAACGCGATCAACAACAATAATAACACTTCCAATAACAACGCCATCAACAATAATAACAACTTCCAATAACAACGCCATCAACAACAACAACAACAATAATAACAACTTCCAATAACAACGCCATCAACAACAACAACAACAATAATAACTTCCAATAACAACGCCATCAACAACAATAACAACAATAATAACAACTTCCAATAACAACGCCATCAACAGCAACAATAACAAAAACAATAACAACCACAATAACACCAAAGCACAAATCCATAACACACACAACCCAACGGCGTAAACAAACAACAAACCCACAACATACACAAAATAACACTCACATACAACAACTACTACATCAACTCCCCCCCCCCAAAAAAAAAAAAAAAAAAAATCCTGTGCCCACCAGCCTTGCCAAACTCCACATTCCAACACCTCAATTACTGGTACAAACTCACTGCTCTGGAAGGCATAAATTTTCCACCCTAATAAGCCCCCTGCATCCCTGACTCTGTATTGAGAACGTTGTGTGTTATCTCTGAAAAACGAGGCTTCTTGATAAGCTTGTTCTTGTGTGTGTGTGTGTGTGTGTGCGGCGAAAGAGAGAGGAGTAAAAGAGAGGGAGGGAGGGAGAGAAGAGAGCATGTATGTGGGGACAAAGGTGGGGGTGGGGGGTTATGAAAGAGGCAGGGAGAGGTGAATGAGACAAAATTACTCGCTTTGTGATGCATAAATTAATTCACGACGACTTTAAGGGACTGAGATAAGCCCTCACTCTCTTCCCTTTGCTCGGCT
Source organism: Petrolisthes cinctipes (assembly GCA_033782935.1). Lineage (NCBI taxonomy): Eukaryota > Metazoa > Arthropoda > Malacostraca > Decapoda > Porcellanidae > Petrolisthes > Petrolisthes cinctipes. The sequence continues at coordinate 17,518 of JAWQEG010000063.1, read as the reverse complement.
TCTCATGAGTTTTATTCTATTTTTACATTGCCTAATACTACTGACCAAACGCCTTCATTGCCCACTTATGTCAATGGGCAACAGTTATGCAATGCATCTTTCTCAAAAGCATGGGAAGCGCTTGGCAAGTTGTGTGTCTGGGAAGAAAGCCTCAAATATTTTTTTTCTTCGGTCTAGATGCTTAACTTCCTCGATTCCTTCGCTTTTTCCATCCGCATTAGAAGTTTGGTTAATTGCAAATATTTTCACTGGGAACTTCTGGAAGGCCATTTCGTTTCCGCAACAGCGTTCCCAGGACACACTTGAAAGTTGGGAGCCTCGAAGGGAACACTTGCCTGAGGAAGACTGTGTAGATTGGTGTCTCGTGGTGGTTTATACACTTTGTACACTCGAGTATTTTGTAAACTGTAAGGGATAACGCGGAAATTTTTATATACGGAGGTAAACTCGAAGGGATACCACTGATAATTTGGTATTTGATGGTAAACTCTAAGGGATACCACCGATATTTTGGTATTTGATGGTAAACTCTAAGCCTAAGGGATACCACCGATATTTTGGTATGCGAGGGACTTTATCAACTTTGTACACACTTTTTCAGGAATACAAAGGACCTTATAAAACAACAACAAAACTAATGGTCCTTACTATTGGTGATGATGATGATGATGATGATGATGATAATGATGATGATGATGACAGTGATGTTCATAGTGACGTCATCCTGTAAAAAAGATAGTAGGGGCAATATTTCAGTCAACATCATCCCGTAAAAAAATACACACACACACACACACACTCGTGGGAAAAGTTCAGTCCACCACCCACCCAACCAACCATGTCAATCAATGTAACTTTCCCTAGTTTGGACTCGACTAACTTAGGGTAAGATTACGTTAGTCTCTGTCTGTCTGTCTGTCTGTCTGTCTTTATGTCATTTTGATGTTTTCCTTTTCTTTCTTGCTCTCTTCTTCTTATTGTACGTACGTTGCCTATCTTCTTATTTTCTCTTTACTTTTCCTCATTTTCATTCGGTTATTGTCTTTCCTCCCTCATCTCACCCCTCACACTCACTCACTTTCTTTCGTTCTTTCCCAAAATCAATCAAACAATCAATCAGTCTATTTATAAATCTATCAATTAATTTATCTGTATTTATCAACCTATTGAATCTGCCTCTCAAAATGCCTGTCAATCTCTCTCCTTCTCTCTCTTCCTCTGTCTCATTATTTTATACACTTTTCCTCCTTTCACGTCGTCTCTCCTATCCCTCTTCCGTTTTTACGTTCGTAGTATTGGCGTATCGAGAAGGAATAATTAGGGAAAGGAGGGAGAGGGGAAAGGAGGGAGAGGGGAAAGGAGGGAGAGGGGAAAGGAGGGAGAGGGGAAAGGAGGGAGAGGGGAAAGGAGGGAGAGGGGAAAGGAGGTAGAAGGGGAAAGGAGGGAGAAGGGACAGGGGAAAAGAGGCACGAGAGAATGGAGTAAAAGACGGTGAGATTGATGAGAAGGATGGAAGGGAGGGGTAAGGGCAAGCAAGTTAAAGGAGGATACAAGAATTAAGGCATGCTGGTGAGGACAGACAAGTAGGACGAGAAGGAAGGAGGGAAGGATGGATGAGATGAGTGGAAGGGGAAGGGTCTTGCAGGGAAGGAAGGAGGGAAGAAAAGGAAGGAAGGAAGAAAAGGAAGGAAGGAAGAAAAGGAAGGAAGGGAGAAAAGGAAGGAAGGAAGAAAAGGAAGGAAGGAAGAAAAGGAAAGAAGGAAGAAAAGGGAGGAAGGAAGAAAAGGAAGGAAGGAAGGAAGAAAAGGAAGGAAGGAAGGAAGCAAAGGAAGGAAGGAAGGAAGCAAAGGAAGCAAAGGAAGGAAGGAAGGAAGGAAGGAAGGAAGGAAGGAAGGAAGGAAGGATGTAGACATTTAGGGGGAGGATGTCGTGAAGAAAAGGAGTGGTGGAAGGGAATGAGGGAGCTGCGATTGGAAGGAAGGAAGGAAGTAAGGAGAGCAAAAGAGAGACAAAGAGCGGCGAGAGACAGAGATAAAGAGTAACCCCAAGACAAGCCCCTCACCTCTAACCTCGCCCATTTTTACCCCACCACCTGCCCAACACATCCGTCTCCATCACTGGCCCTACAAAAACGTGCTCTAGCCACGCACCCAAACCATCCATTACGACCTCTTTCTCACCAACCCACTCACCTCTGTTTCCTTTTTCTTGCTCTCTCTGTCTCGTCCCTACCCCTTCTTTTTTCTCATAATATCCATTCATACATGTTTTACTATCATTCAGGTCTGTGTCCCTCTTTCTTTCTTTATTTTTCTCTGTCTCTGTCTCTATCTCTCATTCCTTCCACCTTCTCCATCTCCATTCCACACACACACACACACCAGAGGAGTGCACATCCCAGGCTAAGCTGCCAATGCCTTCCATTTAAACTTCAGAAGGGGTCAATTAATCAGCCCAAACTAAGACACTTATCAGGTGGCAGAGAACGGAAGGCGGTGTCTGCCAGAATCACCCAACATTAGTCCATTTTGGCGTTCGGAAGGTTGCGATTTGGTGAAGCGGAATTCCACACTCACGCTCCTTCTTGGCGCGAGTAATACTTAAGGGGACAGATTGTCTTAATTCTTCCAATTCATACTTGGAAACAGGACCAGATGAACATTACATTTTGAAGGAGCATGGGTGATCATGTGCGTGTGGTATCCATATATTTTAAACTCCCGCCACTCACTTGGACCCGAAACTGTCTAACCCCCATCCCACCCTTTACTATCATGGTGTAACATTCAATTCATTAATATAATCACCAAGGCGGTGCAATTTAGTTCTACCGTTGTCTTCATATGTTGTCGTGCCGTCAGTGAGTTTCCATCCCCTCCCATTCCATCTGCCAATTTCCAAGCCGTCAAATCTAATTTCTGATTTTTGCCCTGTTGTTTCCCTCTCCATCCCCACCTAACCCTCGGAAAATTCTGCCCACCGCTGCCTACCTCTTACTGACGATATTCCTCTGTGTTTCTTCTGCACATATTACAAGAGTTGGTGATCTTAAAGTCCATCATATATACTGCATGGAAAACAAAATAAAATGAGAGATAAATTCTTGATTACAATAGCGTCAAAAAAACGAAAAAAGACTGACCCCTAATCCCATGAGAGTGAGAAAGAATTAAGGTGTCGTCACATGCGCTTCCTGACCCTGGATTAGGAGGAGCGAGGAGTGGGGGCAATCGGTGGGGAAAGAGACGTGTGTGGAAAGAAAAGTAAGGGTGTAGAGAAGAAACAGTGCTGGGGGAAGAGCGAGATGAGCAGAGGGCGTGGAAAAGGTGCGTGGCAGAAGAATATCATTTTAGGTGAGGAAATTGCTGTGTACTTCTTAATCTCTTCTATGTAGACCCTGATTTGAAGTTTATATATAGGTGTAGGAATAGTGTGGAGGCATGAAAGGTGTCGAATGGTTTGACAAAAGAGAAGTGGGGAAAGAGATGTGTGGAATAAGACGTGTGGAGTGGGGAAAGAAACGTGTGGATGAAGACGTGTGGAGTGGGGCAGGAGACGTGTGTGTGGAGTGGGGCAGGAGACGTGTGTGTGGAGTGGGGCAGGAGACGTGTGTGTGTGTGTGTGTGGAGTGGGGCAGGAGACGTGTGTGTGTGTGGAGTGGGGCAGGAGACGTGTGTGTGTGTGGAGTGGGGCAGGAGACGTGTGTGTTTGTGGAGTGGGGCAGGAGACGTGTGGAGTGAAGTGGTCGTGAGGGGACGTGAAGTGTCTAGTCTAGGGCCACCGGTGAGTGTAAACCTGTATTATTACGGTAGTGGTGACAGTAGTGGTGGTGGTGGTGTGGTCTCTAGCACTCCCACGCTCTCTCTCTTTTGGTTTCATTCTCTCTCTTTCACATACACACACACACAACACACAACACACACAAACAAGACACAAACAACACACACAACACACACAAACAAGAGACAAACAACACACACAACAAACAACACACACACTCACACAACACACAACGCACAACACACACACACACACACACACTCTCTTCCTGTGTGTGTGTGTGTGTGTGTGTGTGTGTGTGTGTGTGTGTGTGTGTGTGTGTGTGTGTGTGTGTGTGTGTGTGTGTTGTGTGTGTGTGTGTGTGTGTGTGTGTGTTCTTGAGTGCATGCAGTTTTGTGCTTCAATCTGTCCTTGTCTCTCTATCTGCCTGTCCTTTTCTCGGCCCCTTCCCATTATTCTCTCAGTCCCTTCCCTCAGTTTGTTCCCTTCCTTCTCTGTCTGTCATACCTTAGTTAATAACTTTTACTACTGGCCCGCTCCTCTGATGACACTTTATAATTGAGGACATTCAGAAACAGACAACGCACAATTGACTGTCACTCTTGTCGGTCTTTTTTCAGACTCGCAATTAATGAACACATGCAATTTCATTCCTACAAATTTCATGTACCCTTTAGTTTTCGTTTTATATGTATTATCTGTACATAATTTCTGGATTTTCTTAAACTACTAGTCTACTAATATTTTTTTTTTTTTTTCGGCATATTATTCAAACTACTAATCTTGATATAGAAAAACAAAATTCAGTTAGGAACTCGAGTAAATCAAATACGTCCCTCACTAAAATTATTCATTCATCCAGACAGACACATATACCCAAATGCACTTACAAACATATGATGGATGAAGAGATGGATGAAAAAATAAGGCGAGTTTACAGTCACCAAAAAGCTCTCTTGGCAACCCCCTCCCTACCTGCCATACTCTCTCCTCTCTCCTCTCCATCATCTTTCTTGGTAAACCCTCCTCCTCCTCCTCCTCCTCCTCCTCCTCCTCTCTCTCTCTCTCTTTCTCTCTCTCTCTCTCTCTCTCTCTCTCTCTCTCTCTCTCTCTCTCTCTCTCTCTCTCTCTCTCTCTCTCTCTCTCTCTTTGCCACCATCCTTTCCCAAGCTGTCATATCCTCGCCTCTCCCATATCTTTCATGACTCCAACTCTCCCCCCTTCCTCTCCCCTCCTCTCCCCCCCTCCTCCTCTCCTGTACTCCTCCTCCTCCTCTTCTGTCCCTTTATTTTTCATTTTTCGTACCTCTCTTCTTACTCATTCTCGCCTCATTTTTATCTTCATTTTCCTCATCCAGTCGTCTCTTTTCCTCCCCACTCTATTTCCTCCATCCTTTCCTCTCTTCCTTTGCTCCCTCTTCTCCCATGTTTATTTTCCTCTTCCATGCTCGCTTCCCTGTCGTATTTTTCTTCTCTCTCCTCTCCTAACCCCTCTTCGTTCTTCTCTTTTCCCCAGTCACTGTTTTGCAACCTCCCTCTCCTCTTGCACCCATTCACCTCTGTCTCTGTCTGTCTTTCTGTCTGTGTCTCTCTGTCTCCCTGTCTGTCTGTCTCACTGGAATACACCCTGCTTTCTACTAGCTCCTCGCTCGCTTTCACCGCATCACATTTTCTCTCCTATCTCCTCTCTCTCTCTCTCTCTCTTTCTCTCTCTCCAGCGACAAACCACGCGACACGGAGAGATCAGTTGCATAAATCACTGCTCGTCTCCAGGCAGGAAGCCACGCCACTCACCCAGCTGCTCCACCACACACACACACACACACACACACACACACACACACACACACACACACACACACACACACACACACACAACACACAAAACACACACACACACACACACACACACACACACACACACACACACACACACACACACACACACACACACACATATTCTTGTACCTTCGGGATCGACTTTGATAGTTAACCGAAAATGGAGTGAGGAAATTGAATATTTTAATATTGTTTATGGCAGTGATGGTGGTCTACGTTAGAATTATTATAGTTGTATTTTCACCAGTCGGAAGAACAAATTGATGAGAGATTGTCCTCATGACAGATAACAAAAGTTATGTCTGTAATTTGTTGGATTGTGATTATTCTATCCTAACCCAGCCAAATTTTAATGTAGACGGGATTAGTGTAATCAGTAAATCTGTTATATAAACACAGCAAATGATGATTTTATAATTGATTAACTAAGTAAGCAATACAATATTAAGATTTTCTTCCATCCAAACAATTGAGTGGGATTGACAACCAAGAAGTTCGCGGGCTTCCAAGGTACAATTAAAAACGTATTGATGATTATATTGAAACTGATATTAATTAATTCATGTTACTCCCAGAGGCTAAATCGCGCAACACCTGATTTCCACCACGAAAAGAGGTAATAATATTTACAGTACAAATATTGGACTAAAGACATAAACCTTCAAAATACCGTGACCAGATTCCCTAGATTTTCTCGGGCCTCGCCACGGGTGCTTCAACATCTGCACACGCCACCACTTGCCTTACTTACGTCTCACCCTCACACATCCTCCGCTGTGCTTTGCATGTGTGTATATATTTACATGTATTTGTTGTCTTGCCTGTATTCACGTAAGAACATATTATTCATGTATTTGTTCATGTTTCTCCAGTAAGTATGTCCAGTACAGTACAGTATTCCTTTGTCATTCTCTCTTCGCTACTCTTCGATTTTTCTCTTCTTATATAATATCCATCCTTATTTCACCATCTACCTAACTACTTATCCTTACATCTATCTACCTATCTATCCATCCATGTATCTATTTATATATTCATCTCCATATACCAATCTATTCATTTATCTAAATAAATATGATATATATCTCAGCAGTTTAATATAGGAGGTGGCTGGGTGCATGTTTTCGTTACTCACTTAGTGCTATTGAGGTGTGAGCCTGGTAAACAGACGGCTTTTCTGATGAAGGTGTCTATAACTCAAGCCGACCCACCCGTTATGGCACCTAAAATGGCCATAATTTGTCTCGCGGGTGATGTTAAGAGAGAGAGAGAGAGAGAGAGAGACAGAGAGAGGCAGAGAAAAATAGAGAGAGACAGAGAGAGACAGAGAGAGACAGAGAGAGACAGAGACAGAGAGAGACAGAGACAGAGACAAAGACAGAGACAGAGACACAGAGACAGAGAGACAGAGAGACAGAGAGACAGAGAGAGAATGTTGATGATACTAGTAAGTCAGCAGTAAGTACCCAATGACTAAATAACTTGAGACACGGAATAGGATTTTAACAACACGTATTTCAAACCCAAGTAGAATTTGTTTATATCAATGATGCGTGACAAAGTTCCTTGTTTTGCTAAAAGCTACTATGTAAATTTCGGTATGTTTATGGAGTTTAATCCTCTCGTCCCTGACCGGCTCTCATCGGCGCCATGCATGCAATAATTTGTGTTTCAGTTTTTCATTGGTTCAGAAAGTATATTGATGTGGATGAGTCATGTTTGTCTCATTGTCCGGAATACGAACCACATATTTTTGGACTCGTAGTAGAGATTTTTGTTATTATTTTTTTTACTAAATATGACTTCATTTTCGCGATGGCGTTAGTCAGAATTGATAAAGCTTCAATGCCTTAGTTATTTACAGCAATTACGGAATGAGTGTGAGTGCGAGTGAGTGCGAGTGAGTGCGAGTGCGAGTGAGTGCGAGTGAGTGCGAGTGCGAGTGCGAGTGAGTGCGAGTGAGTGAGAGTGCGAGTGAGTGCGAGTGCGAGTGAGTGCGAGTGAGTGCGAGTGCGAGTGAGAGCGAGTGAGTGAGAGTGAGAGTGAGAGTGAGAGTGAGAGCGAGAGCGAGAGTGAGAGTGAGAGCGAGAGCGAGAGCGAGAGTGAGAGTGTGAGTGTGAGTATGTATGTATGTGTGTGTGTGTGTTGTGCAGCACAGGCACTAGTGGCTGGAACTGTTAACTCACCAATCCACTGTGCAAATACCGCTTCCTTCCCACCAGTTCCTCTCTCTTCGTCCCACAATTTTTCTTTCACCCTCTCCCTCCTCTTCACCCTTGCAGCCTTTCTCAACTTTATCCGTTCCCACCTCCTTTTCTCCCACACTTTCTTCTGCCTCTATATCTCAAATCCCACATCTTACTCTTTCATAATATTTCTCCCACATTCCCCACCTACTCATCTCCTATAATCACCAACTCTGTATTTTCTACACTAAAAATCTAATCGCTTCACACACATTCAATCACAGTCATCACCTCCAGCATTCACCAACCCATCACCTCCTTCACTCATATTCATTATCAACACATTTAAACTACTTAGGCTATCTCCCATGGTCTCCATTTCCTTTCTGACACTATCCTCACACCCCTCTCTCTCACTTCAAATCTCCGCAAACTCTTCCCTGTGCCTCTCGACTCCACGGCTGCTCTACAAAGAATGATTTCGCTGCCTCAACAGAAGAAATAAGAAAATCAGACTTAGATTCCAAGTTTAGTTCGAGTAATGTCTAACTGGTCCATACACTCCTGGGATATCAATGAGCTACAGTATCTTGCTCCTATTTTGTTCTTGGCCAGACAACAAGTGGTTATCGGGATCGTGTTAAAAATTACATCTCATATTCTGCACCTGCTTGTGTGCTTGCAATATGATGCCAGTGTTAGATTCTCCTTTCAAAGCAATAGACGATACCTTTACTCTTGGAAGAAATACATCGATTTACTCCAATCTTTGAATAACATCTACGGATTGAGTGTGAATGTATGTGCATGTATGTGCATGTATGTGCATGTGCGTCTGTGTATGTGCATGTGCGTGTGTATGTGCATGTGCGTGTGCGTGTGCGTGTGTGTGTGTCACAGACAAATACTTGCCCCCGACCCCGTCCTGTCGCGTCCAGATGGGGCAAGTATTGAATGACCTTTCAATCAGTTTCCAAATACCATCTTTCTCGAATTTTGACGGGGTGGAAGTTAGGTTACCAATGGTTGCTAACTTCTTAAAAATAACCATACATTAGTATTGTGAGAGTGAAGCATTCGAAACTCTCCCCATTTTATTAGCACAAATTTCCTCGCCCTGGTAAGACGGTATAAGACCCCGAGTATCTACTAAATGGCTGTGTCCATGGACCAACATTAAATAAGGTACATGAATAGGCAGCTATGCTTTTCTAAATATTAGTAATAGTTGGTCTGATTTTGGGAACGATTCCAGGAACAAGGAAGCAGGAGGACGTGATATGGTATCGCTCCAGGTTTACTTAATAGAACGTAAGAAAAGGTTGGTAGGCTAAAGTAGCTAGACAATAGACACTATCTATTCAATTCAACTATCTCTTCGAGGAATTATATGACATACTTTATGAGACGAGGGAGACAGACAACCAGCGAGGTCACTGGATATTGAGCCTTAGGAGAGAGGACCATCATAATTACATTCCGTCCTCAGGCGTGTGTGTGCGTGTAGATCTGCATACCCGGCGGCGATGCATATGAAACGACCGAGCACGTACAGTCGACAGCAAACATGCGCTTCAAGCCTTCCAGCGTGACATGTGCCAGGAGATCTGCCAACACTGTGTTCTCAACCAGGTTTTCATTAATTAACCATTATGAGCAATGGAATGCAACATAAAAAGTAGGCGTATGGTCCCCCTCCAATGATGTATAGATGATTTAAGAAGATTTATATCGTCAACTGTACAGTTCATAAACAAAATTACTTTCAGTATTAGCCGAGTATTAGTATAGCTGAATATTAGAGTAGCTGAGTATTAGAGTAGCTGAGTATTAGAGTAGCTGAGTATTAGAGTAGCTGAGTATTAAAGTAGCTGAGTATTAAAGTAGCTGAGTATTAAAAGTAGCTGAGTATTAAAGTAGCTGAGTATTAAAGTAGCTGAGTATTCGTGTAGTATTTGCTAAGATAGTTATAATAATATACAACGCACATTTGACTGTTATATATCTTCCTACTTACATAAATTATGATCCTTTGAAGGCAACCACACTAGTTTTGAAACGTTAGCAGATAAACTGTCATATTATGCATACCTACTTAGCAGCCACTGAAATGTTTATAATTTTATGTAACAGTATGCTTGTCCTACCTGCTTGTAAACACGTAATCATTCTACTTGAAAAACAGTGTTGTTGGCTGGGTACTGTACATTTACACATTTATTCTTTGAGCTGTGGGCCTGTCTGTATAATTACATTTAACAACACCTACATCCCCGTGAGTCCTATCTTTCTCAACATATTAACTCAGCCCTTTTACGGATTGTTGGTCGCATTTTTACTCATAACGCAAAGTTCTTCGCGTGGGTCCTCCTACAGATTATTAATAGGAACTGCTTACTATTCATCAGGAGAATTAATTGGCCGGCTGTGCAGTTTCATTAGCGAACTCATCAAACACGGTCCCAGAGTTTGGTGATATTGTGCACCGGAAGGACAGCCAGCCAGCCAGCCAGTCGGGGTGAGCACTGGGCACCACTTACGCACTTATACACGTACTTCGTACTTAAATGAACTCACATGAACACGCATAATCATACCCTCATACACACATGATGCACACACCAAGCACAACAAACACACACACGCACACACTGATAAATCTTATACAAATATAATATGCGTTAAGCAACTACGTACATAAACACACACACACATACATACACACACACACACACACACGCCACATAAGGGGTACACTGACGGGGCACCACGAGAGACACAACATAAAACAGCGAGGACACACTGTAATTGCACTTACCGTAATTAGCATCCCACTTATGTCGGGTTGGTAATGGCTCTTCCTACATCTAGTCACGATTAGGAGGCTTCATGGTGTCCCTCTCTCACCGCTTTGAATTTTCCTTTTGAACCAGAAGGCCAAGGCATGATAAATTATAGATCGGGATCAATTAATTTCCAACCTTGACCCATGTAGTATAAAAACATATATTCAGAATACAGGTTTGTTTATCATAGGTTTTAGTGGTCGTCAATAATATCTGCACAAGACTGACATAAGGAAAAGGTCTCGTTGGATTTCCTCTTATTGGAAAAAGTTTAGAATAGAAGCCTATGAATGGAAGTATGTTACACTATTTCGAATCCACTTTGGGTCAGAATATAAGAACCTGCAAGTATATATAAATTTCGTCACACTATTTAAAAAAGATCAGAGTAAACCTATACCATGTTTGCCTCTCGAATTATTCTTAAGGTTGCTAAGCGCTGTTTCTAATGTAAAGTCCCCCAAAACCCCAAGAGAACATTTGTAATTAGTCATGGGTTTGGCGGGCTGGTTGTATTATCCCTCGGGGCCTCTGGTAATGAACGCTTGATAGGCACATTTTTGTCATTCTCTCGTCGCTCCCGTTTGGTATTTGAAGCTCAGGATCATAAGCGGAGTCAAGGACCAGTCAGCTATCAGATGTGTTCGTCATCTGAAGCTTCTCTGTCCAGTCCTCTGTATTTTCTACTACTGTATATGAAAATCAGCCACATGTATATAAAACACAAAAACCGTGGCTCCTTAGAATCACGAACCTCATAATTATGTACCATACAGTATGTCAATATGAATGAAACGCTGGACTGGGCTCAGACACAAAGAGGTTAGACCATTCATTTCGAAATATTTAGATACCAGGTGTTCAGGACATTATATGACGACTGCACAACATTGCATGGTGTCCCTAAGTCTCATCACAATGGTTAATTTGCAATCTATACAAACCCACTCGCACCGTAAGCTCTGATCTGTCAAGCTTACAGTTGTCCCTTACCATATCTTTATAACCACCCAATCCTATTCGTTGGTATATCGAACGTAAGCCTCATTAATTGCTCAAGTGGTTTAATTAAGGAGCATGTGATCGTGTATGAAAATTAGAGGCTTCTGATTCCCCTGACCATGCCACGAAACAAGCTCCTTCCATATAGGTGGCGTTTCGTGGCAATATTTTTATGGAATCGTATATCTCCAATTATCTGACTACATCACAGGGTCCCTTATGAGTTCTTTCTTCTCACCCTATGAAAACAAAGTATTGTCCTCGTTTACGTATCCACAGTATAATATATAAAATGATAACAATTAAAACCTTCTATCACCGTCCAGCCATACTTCATTACCAGAATCCGAAAAAAAGAAAAATGTACGAATGAAAATCTGTGTAACAACATTCCTCCACACGTGCAATATTGGACTCACAACACTTGCCAAACATTCATTTATTCATGCTAGGCTCAGTGCAGTTAACCTCACATATTTTTCGGTGCAACATCAGGTCGGGCCACGGTGTTCTGATTTACGGGGCCAGTGCTGTGTGTGATGTTGTAGGCGATTTGGAGGTCAGGTGTTCCTCCATCCAGGGCCACAAAACAACCCAGCATACCGAGGGAGTCTCATTCACTGCACAGTTTGGACGAAGTAGTAGCCACCAACTCTCAACACTGGCTTTGTTCACTAGTGTTGCTTTATGTCATTTTAACAACAGCAGCAACCCTATTCATGTTTGAGTGTACAAAGCGATACAATTTTTATCTTTTTATTCTTCGTCACGTACTCGTTACTTGGAGCGCCTTGATTCCTCCAAAATATGCCAGGAAATAGGGCCTGATCACAGCAAAAATAATGGTGGCCTGTTGTTCGGAATACTTTGGAGGAATCAGTTGCTCCAGATTTACCAGCACTGTACTGCCCCCTGAAAATATCTAGGTAATTCATCACATCATTAAAAATTCATCCAGTGATTTTTGTAGCCTTTATGGGGGGGATCACTTGACAGTCAATTGAAGGCCATTGAATCCTCCATATTATGTAACGAAACAGATCCCCATATCACCATGATACTGAGGTGATTTGTTTCCCTGGGATAATTTTGAGGAATCAGTAGCCCTCCAATTTACCAAACAAATTTTCTCCCCATAAATTATATAAAAAAAAATGTCAGCACGATTATAGTTATTAATTCATTTGAGTAATAATCATTGTGTGTGTACAAGAGTTTTTGTTAATATTACAGTAGCAAGGTGATGTCGTCGTGTATTTCCAGTAGTTTTTCCTAATGCCAAAAATCTCGCGACTCATGCATGGCCTTTGTTTCATCAGCAAAGATTTCCTGGATGCATTTTCCCCCTGGAGCATCACACAAGTGGAGGCAATGGTGGGGTAACAAGCATGATATATATAAGCTCCGTCTTATCCACATCTTTTTCCCACATCCATATATACACTCAAAATTGATATGTTCACATATTTTACCAATACAGAATTTAATTGAGCAATGTCTCTGTCTCTATCTATGTCTCTATTTCTCTCTGTCTTTCTCTCTCTCTCTCTGTCAGATTGATTGCAGAATAGATAGCGTGGGACGGAGTTCACCGCCGATTTGCGCTCAGCTAAACGTGCAACTCAAATTGAATATAAATTGCTTATTTGTAATGCTATTGGTCTTTGGACGTGAACCCTGCCTCCACCTCCCACCGTCAGCCCACCCATCTTACGTCTCCCTCAACCTGCCACTTTTAACCCCAATCAATACCTGGCTAGCCGGAGTATTAATCTTAAAACGACGGAGGCAAAGAGGTATTGCATAATCTCACTCCCATATTTCTCGTTCATCTGTGACGTGCAATGTGGAGTCACCAAAAACTGTCCATTTATCTTCTAGTGGTCATTGAAAATTTTTGATAGCGACCGAAATATGTTTAAAATCTACAACGCTATTGACATCCTCATACACTTTATTTACAATAGTGAAATTATTCTTATTGGTGCAAACATATATTGTGTGAGGAAACGACTATACATCTGTCTAACGTTATTCAAGTTATGAAAAGGTTGTTGACCTGATCTCCCCACCTCTCTCCAGACCTTGTTGGGGTGGCTACATGTTCCTGGTGGTGCTATTATTATTTTGAAGGAGCACGGGGAGTGTCACCCTCACCACCTCTGCTCTCTAGGGAGGGTCATCAACATTCCGTAGTCTTACATCGTGCAGGGAGGTTTATTGTACAGGAAAGGGATTGAGTTAGCTCAGGGTATATCACATAAAATCAATTATAGTTTGGCTTGACTAGATCAGTCGGGCGAGGCCATTATCGGTTAGCGATTATAATCAAGAAAAGTTAGGTTTTGTTAGATAAAAAGTATGTGAAATAATCCTTTGACCAATGTAACGCTACACATGTGAAGATATTTCCTGCTCACGTAATTTCTTTCATACCACTATAAGGGAGAATATATTAATTTGTATGATGAATCACATCAGAGTAGAACATAACCACGCCGCAAGTATTCTAGAAAAGTTGACAGAATACGTTTCCTCTAACATGAGGGACTTAGGAATAATGTCTCCAGGATGAGTGAGAATGTCTGAATAAGCCACTCGGGCCGTCTGCCGCTGCTGGTCGATCACTCCTGTTGTATTTTGGGTATTCCGAGGGGAGACAAGTTTTAGTTCAGCGTACGTCCAGTTTTATATAATGTTATTTTGAATCAATCCAGAATGATCTTATACTGAACTTATATTGGACATCTATTTACAAGATTACTGTTTATTAAAATGACTTTCAGGTTAATTTGGTTTCATGAATGTCAATAAAAGATATTTGGATATATATTAAATCAAAGAAATCTTGGCTGACACCGTATGTATCAAATGCTAAATTTTCTATTCACGTCCTACGATTGTCTCCCGTGTTTTCCATTATACTTTGTAATTCATTGATTCATCTCCTATCGTATATATTTTCTATGATGTCTGGTCATTCAGTTAACATAAAAATCACAATAAAATATGCATAAGGCAGAATGTTCAGTCGTCCTAGACAGTGGGAATTAATCAATAATACACGGGCCTCCTGAGTAAGGAGCATATTAAATATAACACTTCACTACCTCTAACCACATGGTACACGGTAATATACAACCCTCAGCCAAACCAGCAAAAACTTCACAAATATATTATCCGTGACCATCCCTGCCCTGCCTCAATCATAATTATTTACCAACCCCTTCCCCGGCCCGGTCGTGAACCTTTCATTTCCTCCTCTGGTAACCACTTCGTTCAGCTCTGCATCACCATTTTTTAGTCAGTTTTATATTTTTCACTCACAAACTTCCCCGTCAGTCATTCAGTAGTCAGTTACTCCGTCATGCATTCAGTCGGCAGTCAGATATGAAGTCCCTCACGACAGAAATAGCAAAAAGTCTACGGGTTTCTACAGCCACATTTCACTACCACTATCCTCGGTTGTTTCTCTCGTCCCACCACAGTCCCGCTCCAGGTATTTTTTTATTTTTTTCATTCATACCTCATAGCACCTAGATAACGAAAGCACTCCTCGTCACTTGTAATTCATTTGTCATTTATTACGTGAGCTAGACGTGGGCGTTGATGGGCAGCAAGTTTATACCGGTATGTAATATTTTGCAATACATTATAACAACGTATTTAAGCAATTATACTTCTGAGAGATATTAAACTATAGAGTGGTCAAATAATCATATCCATACAGCAACTCAATCAGTAAAACGGTCGGGTACAATAAAATAGATAACCCAGATCCAAGAAGGAAAGACGAAATTATTATTAGTCCATGTGGTGTACAGTTGCCAGCACTTATAACTGGTAAAGTCAGCATTGTCAGTCCCCTTTTCCAATACCAGTTACAAGTGCTGGCAATTGTACAAATAAGGTGGTAAAGCATCACTACATTACGAGATATGAAAGTGTAATAGCCAACCCACCCATCATGGACAGTATATACAAACTAGTTCGGAATCAATCAATCAAATACAGGCGTGAAAATGTAAAGCCCGTAAAACAAAGAGAGTTATAGACAGGCTCACGGGAAAAAGCAAAAACAGATATGGGTTAATCTTGGGCACGTGGGCGTTGATTGCCTCTAGATTTGCTGAAATTGGGAGAGAATTGTGTCCAGGAGCGCGTGAATGGTCAGCCAGGATTCTTTTTGCGCCGTACACACACACGCACACGCACGCACGCGCACACACACGCACACGCACACACACACGCACTTTTTTTTTTATTAATGTTTTGTTAGCGTGTTCTCTTTTTATTCTTGCAGCGGGATGACTTGTCGTTGTCTAAAAATTCAAGTTCCTTTCTGAAATGCAATTTGGCACAACAGAGTTTTAACACTCTGAATACCACTTGTCCATGATTAGCAATTATGTGCAATACAAAATTTCTATTACAGTACCATTATGGAAATCTTTATTGACCACGATTTGGAAGCCTAATTGCCTTCTCTGGTCAAGAAGAAGCGGTATCGTACTGTTGTCCGTCAAGATTTCTAATAAGATTTGTATATCCTAATATATGGAAGATTATCTATTAATAAATATGTGTGCTCCCTTCTAGCGGCCACGGTTGTGCGAATTTTAAGGTGAATATATTCTAAACCCTGCATATACTATTACCCAGAGGAGTCAAATGGTTTATTACAAATGTAACACCAGTACTACATAGAATATTATTTACAAGAGAAGCATAAACATTCCACACAGACAATCCATTACCTTGGAAAATTGTTTCTAATATCACAACTCAACTCGCACAAACTCTGTCCACAAAGAACTTCCAAGTGAAAACAAATATATGGAACAAATGGAAAATAGTAGTAGGACATAAAGTTTCTACTGTGCACTTACCAACGTGAATAGGTCAACTGAATTTGAAATTGGTAAAAAATGTGAGGGCAAAACGTGTCATATGATTGTGTGTGTGCGTGTGCGTGTGTGTGTGTGTGTGTGTGTGTGTGTGTGTGTGTGTGTGTGTGTGTGTGTGTGTGTGTGTGTGTGTGTGTGTGTGTGTGTGTGTGTGTGTGTGTGTGTGTGTGTGTACGTACGTTGTTGGTGCATGAGTGGGGAGGCACACCAAACAATCTTTTTATCTAGGGAGAGGAAGATATGAGCACAAGGGAAAGGATATTTGTGCCTGGTTGATGAAGACTCACTTATTCAGGATAATATTGCTTAGTTTTTTTGACCAGTTTGCCAATACATTTTCTCCAACTGGTTAATGTATAGTTTTGTCTACTCGGTTGATGTCTACTTTTTCCAAGCTGGTGTTTGCATTATTCTCTGTTCAGTTGACTTTTATTTTTGCCAGCTAAGTTGGTATTCGTTTCTATTCGTGGTTTCTGAATAACCGGAGATGGTAAAGTCTATATACCCTATTGATGAATGCAATGAATGAGAATGTAATGGGATATCAGTGTTAACCCTGATGCGCTACATGGGGTTTTAATTGACAACTAGCATTTTAATCTCCGTAAAACCCACAAAGGCACAACCATAAATGTGACCCCCCCAAAAAAAGATAGGTGCGGGAAAAATGCTTTTGGTTGTATATATAATTCCATTTGTAATGCCTGAATATTCCTCCTCTGATCCAAACTGCTATGATTACCGTAAACATTATCTGACATGAAATAAATATAGTGGTGGATGGGAATATGCTCTTGGTGCTCGGAACAGCTTTTCCGGTAATGCCACTTTCTCCAGCGTTGATCCAATTAAGTTAGAATATATAACGCGGTGCAGTATGCTCCGGTGGGCCGCAGTGTATTTTAATGGATAGCTAACGAGTGAATGGCTCCCTTGACACCTGTTGCGACATACATGGA